>JAWQFJ010006393.1:77500-82500 GCA_034096865.1 Theodoxus fluviatilis | reverse complement strand
GTGGCAGTGGTGGTGACAAAGGTAGCGGTGGTGGCAGTGGTGGTGACAAAGGTAGCGGTGGTGGCAGTGGTGGTGGCAGTGGTGGTGACAAAGGTAACGGTGGTGGCAGTGGTGGTGGCAGTGGTGGTGGTGGCAGTGGTGGTGGCAGTGGTGGTGACAAAGGTAGCGGTGGTGGCAGTGGTGGTGGCAGTGGTGGTGACAAAGGTAACGGTGGTGGCAGTGGTGGTGACAAAGGTAGTGGTGGTGGCAGTGGTGGTGACAAAGGTAGTGGTGGTGGCAGTGGTGGTGACAAAGGTAACGGTGGTGGCAGTGGTGGTGGCAGTGGTGGTGTCAAAGGTAACGGTGGTGGCAGTGGTGGTGACAAAGGTAACGGTGGTGGCAGTGGTGGTGGTAATGGTAACGGTGGTGACGGTAGGATGGTGGTGGCCGTGGTGATGGTGTTTCGGGTGGAAGTGGAAGTGGTGATGGTAGTAGAGGTGGTGGTGATGACCATGGAAACAATGATAATGATAGCTGTGGTAGCGGTAGAGGTGGTTATAACAGCAGTATTGGAGGGGTTATTGTGTTTAATTCGCGTGTAAGACGGATTGGGACCCTGTTTGGAGCGATATACTTGTCATCCCCTTTCGTTTTCAGTTGGTACGGAATGATAATAAAAGAAACCGTAGATCACATATCTGATTTATTGAATTCACGTCGTCTGGTTATTCAAATGTGAATCTGCACGAGAAAACAAGACTGCTACGAAAAATAACATGAGACATTTCAACCACAATATCATTGATATATTCATGCATATTCCAGAAAAACCAGCACATTCACAGAGGAAATCTTACATTTCTAACAATATAGTAAATATCAGGAAAGTGTATACGTGATTTATATGGCGCTCATGACTTTAGTCGGCGATTTCACCAAAACTGCCTTTCGCTCTTGAGCTTTGTTTCCATGCACGCTCACAGACGCTGCAACCTTCACGTTGAGGTCGAGGCTCAGCGTCTTTTCAAGCTCAAGCCAGTGCAGTGTAAAGAGAGAACCGGGGCAACAAGTGCACGTGGATCTTGTTGCATGAACCGGAGCAAATGAGTCGACGTGGATGTTGTTGCATTCCGGGAGTCCAGAGACACCAGTGAAGCTGCAGCTGGATCCAGGAAGCTTCAGTCATCCCAGGCAGTCGCCATTGCCATTACTGTCTCCATGATTAATCGACGGTGTGGTATAGACGTCAGGGGCGGATCTGGGTTTTGAAAGGGGGGGGTGCAAAGTTCTTTTTTGTTTTGTTTTGTATCTCATCAGCGAAGGCGCGAAGCGCCGAACCGACGGCGCGAAGCGCCGAGTATGCTAGGGGGGTCCGGGGGCATGCCCCCCCGGAATTTTTTTAAAAAAAGGAAGCAAAATGGTGCAATCTGGTGCAATCTGAGCGTGTAAAGTGCTATTTTCAGGCGATACATTTTGCCACTGATGTGGGGGGGGGGGGGGGGGGGGGGGGGTGCAATTACATCACTATATTTATCAACATATTTCTCTTTCCATTTTTATATTTATGTATTATCATTGTTTATGTATTTTATTTCTTTAATTTATTTAGTTAGTTTTTTGGCTGGGGGTGGAATTACATTTACATTACTATATTTATCAGCATCTCTTTCTCTTTTTTGTTCTGCCGAGGGAGGGGGGGGTGCAATTACATTTACATTACTATATTTATCAGCTTCTCTCTTCTTTTTTTAAGCCGAGGAGGGGAGGGGGGGGGTGCAATTATATTTACATTCCAATATTTATCAATATCTCTTTCCCTGAGTCTCTCTCTCTCATTTTTTTGTCTTTTTGCTTGGGGGGGGGGGTGCAATTACATTTACATTACTACATTATCAACATATCTCTTTTTTTATTTTTTTCTTTCTTTCTTTTTTTTTTTTTTCCCGCTGGGGGGGGTGCAATTGCACCCATTGCACCCCCCCCCCCCCCCCCCAGATCCGCCCCTGGACGTGCTGGGTATTTTTGGACAGGGCTGGCGAGGTAATGGGTTAGAATTCCCCTGGAGTATCAATTATGAAAGCGGCAGTGCATTCGTGGACAATGCGCTGCTGATTGCACGACCAGGATCTACAGTAAGCGGACTGCAACGCGTACTGGGCAGGCCTGGCGGCGTACTCCACACAACACAGCGGGGCCGCTTGTACATGTAGAGTGGTGTGGCAGGCGTACTCCACACAACACCGCATGTACCGCATGTACATGTAGAGTGGTGTGGCAGGCGTACTCCACACAACACAGTGGGACCGCATGTACATGTAGAGTGGTGTGGCAGGCGTACTCCACACAACACAGTGGGACCGCATGTACATGTAGAGTGGTGTGGCAGGCGTACTCCACACAACACAGTGGGACCGCTTGTACATGTAGAGTGGTGTGGCAGGCGTACTCCACACAACACAGTGGGACCGCATGTACATGTAGAGTGGTGTGGGAGGCGTACTCCACACAACACAGTGGGACCACATGTACATGTACAGTGGTGTGGGAGGCGTACTCCACACAACACAGTGGGACCGCATGTACCGCATGTACATGTAGAGTGGTGTGGCAGGCGTACTCCACAAAACACCGCATGTACCGCATGTACATGTAGAGTGGTGTGGCAGGCGTACTCCACACAACACAGTGGGACCACATGTACATGTAGAGTGGTGTGACAGGCGTACTCCACACAACACAGTGGGACCGCATGTACATGTAGAGTGGTGTGGGAGGCGTACTCCACACAACACAGTGGGACCACATGTACATGTAGAGTGGTGTGGGAGGCGTACTCCACACAACGCAGTGGGACCGCATGTACATGTAGAGTGGTGTGGCAGGCGTACTCCACACAACACAGTGGGACCACATGTACATGTAGAGTGGTGTGGAAGGCGTACTCCACACAACACAGTGGGACCGCATGTACATGTAGAGTGGTGTGACAGGCGTACTCCACACAGCACAGTGGGACCGCATGTACATGTAGAGTGGTGTGGCAGGCGTACTCCACACAACACAGTGGGACCGCTTGTACATATAGAGTGGTGTGGCAGGCGTACTCCACACAACACAGTGGGACCGCATGTGCATGTAGAGTGGTGTGGCAGGCGTACTCCACACAACACAGTGGGACCGCATGTACATGTAGAGTGGTGTGACAGGCGTACTCCACACAGCACAGTGGGACCGCATGTACATGTAGAGTGGTGTGGCAGGCGTACTCCACACAACACAGTGGGACCGCATGTACATGTAGAGTGGTGTGGCAGGCGTACTCCACACAACACAGTGGGACCGCGTGTACATGTAGAGTGGTGTGGCAGGCGTACTCCACACAACACAGTGGGACCGCATGTACATGTAGAGTGGTGTGGCAGTAGTACTCCACACAACACAGTGGGACCACATGTACATGTAGAGTGGTGTGGCAGGCGTACTCCACACAACACAGTGGGACCGCATGTACATGTAGAGTGGTGTGGGAGGCGTACTCCACACAACACAGTGGGACCACATGTACATGTAGAGTGGTGTGGGAGGCGTACTCCACACAACGCAGTGGGACCGCATGTACATGTAGAGTGGTGTGGCAGGCGTACTCCACACAGCACAGTGGGACCGCTTGTACATGTAGAGTGGTGTGGCAGGCGTACTCCACACAACACAGTGGGACCACATGTACATGTAGAGTGGTGTGGGAGGCGTACTCCACACAACACCGCATGTACATGTAGAGTATTGTGGGAGGCGTACTCCGCACAACACAGTGGGACCACATGTACATGTAGAGTGGTGTGGGAGGCGTACTCCACACAACACAGTGGGACCGCATGTACATGTAGAGTGGTGTGGCAGGCGTACTCCACACAACACAGTGGGACCGCTTGTACATGTAGAGTGGTGTGGGAGGCGTACTCCACACAACACAGTGGGACCGCATGTACATGTAGAGTGGTGTGGCAGGCGTACTCCACACAACACAGTGGGACCGCATGTACGTGTAGAGTGGTGTGGCAGGCGTACTCCACACAACACAGTGGGACCGCATGTACGTGTAGAGTGGTGTGGCAGGCGTACTCCACACAGCACAGTGGGACCGCATGTACATGTAGAGTGGTGTGGCAGGCGTACTTCACACAACACAGTGGGACCGCATGTACATGTAGAGTGGTGTGGCAGGCGTACTCCACACACCACTGTGGGACCGCTTGTACATGTAGAGTGGTGTGGCAGGCGTACTCCACACAACACAGTGGGACCGCTTGTACATGTAGAGTGGTGTGGGAGGCGTACTCCACACAACACAGTGGTACCGCATGTACATGTAGAGTGGTGTGGGAGGCGTACTCCACACAACACAGTGGGACAGCTTGTACATGTAGAGTGGTGTGGGACGCGCGCTTGACCTCCAGTTGTCTGTGGCTAGTAGGTAAAAAAAAGGGTAAAGCTTTGGTTTTATACAGCGACTCATCACCAATACCTGAGTCTCAACACGCGTTACACTTTACCCCCTGATCACTGGGCAGCTTGATCAATCCTTCACTGGTTCCTCGCAACAATCATGGTGACACATTTAAGACGCTCACAGTCAGGTACCGGCACCAACTCCGCTCCCTGGGGAGTATTCCATCCAGATGCTGGCACATGGCCGCACACACAGGTTAATCGCTCTACAATTTGCCAACGATGCCCTCTCAGGGTGGGGGGAAGCAGTGCTAGTTAAGCATTTTGCTCAAGGAAGCAACCCTGGGAACCGCGCAGCTTCGAACGCCGAACCCGCTATCCCCAAGCGACTGCAGGTCAAGCGCGCTGACCACTCGGTCTCGTTCAAAGCTGCGCAGCTCCCACAGTTGCTTCCTTGAGTGAGGCATTCTATCCACAGCGCTTCTCCCTGCCTAGAAGTAAAATGGGTACACGTGAGGACTGATCTGGAAATTTTGGTGAAAAAAGGCGCTTTCATCCGCAGCCTGATTATG
>JAWQFJ010006393.1:30000-72500 GCA_034096865.1 Theodoxus fluviatilis | reverse complement strand
AAGTTTGCAAGAAAACGCTGGAGTAAAGTTATGGTTCGGGGTAAGAATTGACCCACCGCGTCTCCCTACGTGACCCCCCCCCCCCCCCCTCCTGTGGGTTCGGGGTAAGAATTGACCCACCGCGTCTCCCTATGCCATTCGTAAGAGGCGAATGACTAGGGACACTGTGACTTGATTTGCGTTTACTCTAAACTGTTCTAGTGAGTTTTGTGCTTAGTGGCCTTACATAGCCTACAAGGCTGATAGGCCGTAAAACACTGTCCATCCATCCATCCAGTGCACCAAATCACGTATGTATTTTCCTGATTTAAAAAAAATCGTCTGCAAACATGTTGGTTTTTTTCTTTCTGGAATATGTATGAATAAATCAATGATATTGAAGTTGAAATATTTCATTCAGCCAATTTTCATTGTTTAGCATTGTTTTCTCATGCACGGAAACATTTATCTGTGTGATATTGAGTTTATCTGTGTGATATTGAGTTTATCTGTGTGGTATTGAGTGTATTTGTGTGGTATTGAGTTTATCTGTGTGATATTGAGTGTATCTGTGTGATATTGAGTGTATCTGTGTGATATTGAGTTTATCTGTGTGATATTGAGTTTATCTGTGTGATATTGAGTTTATCTGTGTGATATTGAGTGGATCTGTGTGATATTGAGTTTATCTGTGTGATATTGAGTTTATCTGTGTGATATTGAGTGTATCTGTGTGATATTGAGTTTATCTGTGTGATATTGAGTGTATCTGTGTGATATTGAGTTTATCTGTGTGATATTGAGTTTATCTGTGTGATATTGAGTGTATCTGTGTGATATTGAGTGTATCTGTGTGATGTTGAGTTTATCTGTGTGATATTGAGTTTACCTGTGTGATATTGAGTTTATCTGTGTGATATTGAGTAACGCAGCCAAATAGTTTGCTACATCTGCAGATAAACTCTTTCCACTCTTTTTCTTCAACTCCAGCGGGTTATTTTTTTTCTGTCAGCGTAATCAACCATACCGCACTTTTTGTCTACTTTGTTCTCTTCACTATTCCATTCGAAATGTACTTTCTCGGAATGTGCTTAATCACACAGCAACTTTTCCTCCTTTGATTTTAATTCACGGAAGAAGCTCTACCACCCTTATTCCAATCAACATTTCATTTCTGTCGACGTTTTCTATAATGTAACATTGTTTGTTTGTGTTGGTGTTGTTGTTTTGTTGTTGTTTTGTTGTTGTTTTGGTGTTGTTTTGTTGTTGTTTTGTTGTTGGTGTTGTTTTGTTTTGTTGTTTTGTTGCTTTGATGTTGTTTTGTTGTTGTTTTGTTGTTCAAGTTGTTTTGTTTTGTTGCTGTTGCTGTTGTTTTGTTGTTGTTGCTTTGTTGTTTTGTTGTTGTTTTGTTGTTGTTTTGTTGTTGTTTTGGGGGGTTCCTATCCACTTTCTTCCATCGACAGAATAATCTAAATGTATGTCGTCTCACCTTTTTATATATAAAATAAACCTCTTTTCTTCCATTTACAAATGCACGCTTACCACCTCTATTCTACATGAATTGGAACTTTTTTTTCTCAAAATGTATTCCACTACATGACAGGATCCCCCCCCCCTCCCTCCCCCCCTCCCCCCCCCCCCCCCATTTTCTTCCAGCGACTGACGTATCCCATCACACAGCAAATTCTTTTTCTCGCACTTTTCTTCCATTCTAATAATCATCATTATCATTATCATTAATCACCATCGTTCCCTATTCATTCCATCCACAGATGAGGTCCTACCATCCTTACTCCATTCGAGCTCACGAGGTGGACATGAGTCCGACCGTCCAGCTGCCATCGCCCATGATGAAAACCGAGGACGCTAAAACCGTCAGTGCTGCCAAATCCAAACAGAGCAAGATGAAACGGAAGGAAAAGAAACAGAAAGGATGCTTACGTCTCCTCTGGCTTTGTGGATGCGTCAAATGTGTCAAGTGACGTCACTGTGGTTCTAGGAGGATGGATGGATGGATGGATGGATGGATGGAAGGATGATGGATGGATGGATGGATGGAAGGATGGATGGATGGATGGATGGATGGATGGATGGATGGATGGATGGATGGATGGAAGGAAGGATGATGGATGGATGGATGGATGGATGGATGGATGGATGGATGGATGGATGGATGGATGGATGGATGGATAGTGTGAGTGAGTTTTAAGGCCTATCAGCCTGAGTAGACTATGTAAGGCCATTGAGCACGAAAATCCCCGGAATAGTTCCAAGCAGGCGCATTTCATGTCACGGTGTCCGTAGTTATTCGCCTCGTACGAATCGTGTAGGGAGGCACGGTGGGTCTGTCTGCCCCCCAACCCACAGGGGGTCTGTTCTGACCCCCAACTCACAGGGGGTCTGTCTGACCCCCAACTCACAGGGGGTCTGTTCTGCCCCCCAGCCCACAGGGGGTGTTCTAGGAGAAAGAACAAGTCAGTGTGATTTGTAAACAGGGCGCATCATGACTTGGAAATAGATGACAACATTCAGCAAGAAAGTGGTTTAATGCAAAGAACGTCGATGTATGCCTTTTTAGATGATTTTGAGGTCATCTGACATACGCATTTCAGAGTTATTCATTTTGGATCGGGGCCATCCGTCTTTCAATGGTGCCACCCTCTTGAACAGTCGGAAGGTTGTGGGTTCAATACTCACCTGAGGACCTTAACTTGAACTGTTTCATTTCTGAAACAAAAACTACCTTAGGAACCTATCATTCTTACCACAGCTCTCAGCCCTCTAGATCTGTTAAGATCGGAGTCCATGCAACTCCATTGAGAAACCCATTACACGCTGGACTTGGCTATGTGGAGTTCACTATGCATCTCATTGTACAACGTACTCCTGAATCCTGAATAGGTTTTAGTCACTTGCCTGTGTCAGCAACGTTCCCATGTAAGCTTAATGAGCTTCTCCACGATTCTACAAACAACACTACTAGGCTTGTTCAGGAGGCGCAGCGCTGCAAAGCGCTGCTCAGCGCTGGATGTGATTCACTCCTGAACAGCAATTTTGGGGCGTGATTCACTCAGCGCTGAGCAGCGCTGTGCATCACCGATCCGAGGTGATTCAGACGATTTTCAAAATGGCGTCTTCGATCCCGCACTGGCCGTCGATGCGTAAAATAACCCTCAGAAACATCATTTTGGGACTGGAACGGGCTTTATTTGCCCCAAGCGCCCTGTATGCGCGAGTAATGGCAAGTAAGAATGACACAGTAGTGGACTTTATTCATGCAGAGTACATTTAAACGTGCATAAACGATGTCTATGGCAAAGAAAACACTTTCTTAGCGTCTATCAACACAACATGGGGCGCAGAAGATTTACCTCCCCTTTAACAAGTGAAGCGCTGCACAAAATCTGTAGGTGTTCAGGAGAGGCAAATAGCGCTCAATTGCCAACATGAAGCGCTCATGCAGCGCTTTGTACTCCTGAACAAGCCTACTGTGTCTGCCTAGCCGGGACACTTAAGGCCTGTGTAGCTCTACCTCGCTGCGATCACCTCAAAGTGCAAGACTCCTTGGCTAAAGGACAACCATCACGCGTGAACACACTATGCTGTTTCCACAGGAAAGGTCGCGCTAGCAAGTGGCAAATTATTTTTCAGGCGTGCCCAAACGTGGCATTGTTCTGGCAACTAGATGCCGTTTCCATAGGAAGTGTCGCACTCCCGAGTCCCAAACGCAAAGTTTTGTCGAGTGTCCGTCCAATGGAAACATGCACACATTATTGTTCATGCCCGTCGTACACTCCCTCGTACACTCCCTTGGACAGCCAATCAGATGGGTTCCTACTGGTGATGTAGGGAAGGACATGTGTCCAGCAATGTTCAAATGGCGGCCTCGCAACGGTCGACTTGGATTTTCTGTGGCCTTTGCTACTTCCTCTGTCAGATGCAATTTCTCCTGACGCCTAAATGTGAATGTATTGTACAGTTCTTCATCACTCTATCTTTCTAAAGTGTGCCGTTTATTGCACCAAAAACTAACAACTGATGTCGTCACAAGGAGCACAGCTGACTCATCGAGTTTGAAGAAAATACACCACCAACCCCATGTTGAGTGACTGGGTGGAGCACAGAGTTTATAACGGATATAGCATGCGAGTTTACCCCATTGGGCGTTTATCTCGTTTTGTTTGTTATAAAAAAAAGGGTGGTGGGGAGTGGGGGTTGAGGGGCACATGTTATATGTTTTTAATACATATTTCAAAATGGACAACCTGGCTCCCCCACCGCACTAACGTGGGGCACGTTTGTTAGGCAAGTGGCTCGCCTCGATGGCTAGTCGAGGGCGAGAAAGACGCACTTACGGCTAATGAGCGAGAAACGTAGGCAACCCCTATCCCTCGAGATTTTCTCGAGATTCTATGCTTAACAAACGCGCCCGTGGACTGTAGCTCGATTTCACGTGAGACACAAGGGAGCTCACTCTGTGGTACTGGGCAACATTAGTCAACGCCAGGGGCGCGCTGCTTAGCCTTACTAGTTGGCCAAAAATAGGCCGATGTCAACAGGTGTCAAACATTTGACTGCCTTTACATCTGCTTTCATCGTGTTGACACATGTTGACACCGGCCTAATCCTCGCAAGATCTTGCAAGGTTCCTAGACTAAGCAACACGCCCCCAGTTGATCTGTCATTTTTTCCCCCTTGTTCTCAAGGTAGGACAATACCAGATGGATATATGGATGGATTTGACATTTTCCCACAGCGCTGCTGGATACATGGTTGAATGTGAAACTTTCCCACTGGGATGCTGAACGCGTTCTAGTTGCTCACGTGACTCCACCGAGTGCGCCAAGTTTGACATTTTAGGCTTGTTCAGAAGTACTCAGCGCTGATTGAGCGCTTCATGTTGGCAATTGAGCGCTTCATGCCACTCCTGAACGCCTAAGATGTAGTGCAGCGCTTCACTTGTTAAAGGGGAGGTAAATCTTCTGCGCCCCATGTTGTGTTGATAGACGCGAAGAAAGTATTTTCTTTGCCACAGACATCGTTTATGCACGTTTACATGTATTCTGCATGAATAAAATCCATTACTGTGTCATCCTTACTTGCCATTACTTGCACATACAGAGCGCTTGGGGCAAATAAAGCCCGTTCCAGTCCCAAAATGATGTTTCTGAGGGTTATTTTACGCGTCGATGGCCAGTGCGGGATCGAAGACGCCATTTTGAAACGATGCAAAATCATCCTGCTGCACGTCGGATTGGTGATTCACAGCGCTGCTGAGCGCTGAGTGAAGCACGCCCCACATTGGCCGTTCAGGAGTGAATCACATGCAGCGCTGAGTAAGCGCTTTGAAGCACTGCGCCTTCTGAACTCCCCTTTTGACTTCAGTTCTGAAAGGTCATGTGACACGTCACTAGCTCTGACACAGGGATAACAGTCTAAATTAACGACTACCAAAAGGTCGTCGCACTCTGTTGTTGATAAACTACCTTCCCTCCATAGCTGTGCTCAGAAGACATGTTTCGTCCTCTCTTTCTGACTCTGTCTGTCTCTGTCTCTCTCTCTGTGTGTGTGTGTGTGTGTGTGTGTTTGTTTATGTGTGTGTGTGTCCATTTGTATCGAGGAAAATTTCCCCCATCCAATGACCTCCTCAACCAGTAGGTAACGGGTTCGGTTCCAGCCCAAGGTCTCGTAACTTTTTTGTCTCTAATGCAGGATTTGTATCAAGAAGTTCAGTCGCTGTGCCCAGGAGACAAGTTTCCTTGTGTATGCATTTGTACCTGGCGCCAGCGCGTCCCCAGGGGCACAGAGATAGCGGACGAGACAAGGGGCAAGCTCGCGGCGGAGAGGAGAGAGAAGATGCCCCGCACCGATGGTTGGTTGGTTGGTTGGTGTTTTACGGCCTATCAGCCTTTGTAGGCTATGCAAGGCCACTAAGCACGAAAATCACTAGAACAGTTTAGAGTAAACGCTAATCTCAAGTCACGGTGTCCCTAGTTATTCGCCTCTTACGAATTGCGGGGGAGACGAGATGGGTCAAATTTTACTCCGAACCCACAGGGGGTCTCAGTTCACGACGATGATGTACTTGCCCTGATGTCAATTTCATCACAGTTTGTCATTACTAAAGTTGTTTGCACTGACAGAAGTATTTTTTTGCATGTGTTTGAAAATGTACTTGCAAATTAGTTTCTATTCGCCGTCGTAAGCCCGTAAGTTTGGTTGCAAGCAATATTAGTTTTCATTTTGTGCTTGTAGTTATTGTAGCTTTCTATTCATTGTCAGTTTCAGATACCATTTTACGTTCCTCGTTTACTTACCTGTTATGATGTACCCGGTTTGTTTATTGTAGTCGTATATCAGTCTTGCTTCTTCTCCGTTTTGTCAGCAATTCATCATCAATAGTTCCTTTCTTTAGTGCGTTTGAATGTTGATGTTTCAAGCTTTCAGGTTCAATGATCACAGTAGTGGTGTATGATTCAACTAAATGACACAAGAAAGTCTTCTTACAAATTCCAAAAGTCCACAGGTATGTCCTTGAGATGGATGGATGGATGGTGTTTTATGGCCTATCAGCCTTTGTAGGCTATATAAGGCCATTAAGAATGAAAATCACTAAAACTGTTTTGAGTAAACGTAAAGTCACGGTGTCCCTAGTTATTAGCCTCTTACAAATCACGTAGGGAAACATGGTGGGTCAATTCTTACCCCGAACCCACAGGGGGAATGTCCTTGAGAGCACCGGTGCATGAAAGTGGTACCTGTACACTCCCACCCAAGGGTGCAACTTGCCAATGTTGTTGTTAGCATCTGTAACAAGTCAGTTTTCAAATGTTGCATGGAAAAATACTGTCAACAGTACAGCTTTGGAATAAAGCAAATTCAGTTTTTCACTGCCTTGGAGTACATGGATGGATGGATGGATAGTGTTTTCCGGCCTATCAGCCTTTTAGGCTATGTAAGGCCATTCATTTAAGCACAAAAATCACTAGAACAGTTTAGAGTAAATGCATGTATTTGCCTCTTGAGAACCCTGTAGGGAGACACAGTGGGTCAATTCTTAACCCCAACCCACGGGGGGATCTGCCTTCGAGCCCAACAGTCTCAATGCCAGACTTCACCTGAACTGCGGCATCATCCCACCGGGAAATCTTATCTGGAGAATCGCAGTCTGTGCTGCACCGACACCTCCCTCACCAGCTGGAGAGCTGTGGTCTTCGTGCAAACTGATGTGCCACTGGTAGGCATCTTGAAAATGAAACTGTTAGACATCAGATCCAAAAGGGAGGCAGCTTCCGCAACTTCATCACCACATCTGCTTGTCCAGCCCATGCACCCAGACTTTCGAAAGTCTGCAAAACCTTTGTTATTCCTTGGAGTGGCATGATAACAAAAAACCACAAACAAAACCCCACACACTCCCAGTGTTCTAGCATTGATGGCAGACCAGCACTGATGTGTGCTGTGCTCTCATTGGTTAATAGAAATTGGTTCCAACCAATGATAAGTGAGCTTAGTGAATGTTTAACATGCCAACCATACAGTCTGTGGCACTCCACCATTGCAGTCTGAATTTGCAGACTGTGGCACTCTGAGGGCTAACGTGGAGTTGAGTGATGCTGAAGCAACAACAAAGAACATAAAATTCCTTTAATTCTTTCAAGCACTCAGTCATGCAACAAAATGAACCAATGAGGTACAATGAAATAGAGAGCTGGATTAAACAGAAAGTAGTCTCGATGACAACTTGCTCACACCTAAAGACACACTAAAATGCATGGAAACAGTCTCATCCACTCGTCATTAACGGTGACGTTACATCTACTACGAGGACTTTGGTGGTTCGATGTGAAATGCTTTCTTCATCTTCCATAAAATGTTGCAAGATGAGAACTGTAGATGATGGTTCAATGGGGACTGAATGATTTTATCATAAATATAATAAGTACTTGGGTGCGGACTGCTCTACTTCAATTCTTCCTCTCCACACATTGTTTCAGAGGCTCCAAGCTTTATTCCTTCACGTGCAAGTTTGCAAGTCGAGGAAATTTTTCCCAACCCTGGCGCATCCTTAATGAGTTTTATGTGTCCATCTAGACAGTATGCAAAAGTTAGCATTAACTAATTATCATTGAGCACAATTCTTGCCAATATCGCAAAGGAAGTACACATCATAGCTTCAAATTATCTGGAGTAGGCAGACTCCTGAGTCTGGATGTAAATGCCATAGCAGTTGAACAAGCAACATTGATTTGCTGACTGGTAGCATCGCTTCTCCGCAAAAGAGCCTCATTTTGAAATCAATTGTAATGCAATGGTGCTAAATTGCTTCAAATGCGAGTGAAAAACATTCTGAGAACAATCGTCATTCAAATTCTTTAATCAATCGATCACTTTATGCCTTTGCATTAGTTTATGAATCTTGACAAACCAAATCGGAGAGAGCCATAATCAGACACACTCCCCCAGATAACCTGAAGTCTTCCTAACAGTCACCTGAAGCACGAAGATTCGAGATCAGCAAGCAGCCCTGCATTGGTACCATTCTGGTTGCCTGCCTTGAAGTTATGCCAATAAATATAAACTGATAAAGTTGAAGCTCCAACCTGCACGTTTTATCACCCTTCCATGAAGCCTTTTTCATACATGTATCCTTTGTGCCAACGCTTGCTGTAGAGAATGAAAACAACAAAGAGATGGCCTTTATCAACTTCAGCACTGGCCTTGGGTGACAAGAAAGCAGCCAATCAAAGAACATTTTCTATGGCTAGGATGCCAGGTTGATATCAACTGGGTGACAAGAAAGCAGCAAATCAAAGAACATTTTCTATGGCTAGGATGCCAGGTTGATGTCAACTGGGTGACAAGAAAGCAGCCAATCAAAGAACATTTTCTATGGCTAGGGTGCCAGGTTGATGTCAACTGGATGACAAGAAAGCAGCCAATCAAAGAACATTTTCTATGGCTAGGGTGCCAGGTTGATATCAACTGGGTGACAAGAAAGCAGCCAATCAAAGAACATTTTATATGGCTAGGGTGCCAGGTTGATATCAACTGGATGACAAGAAAGCAGCAAATCAAAGAACATTTTCTATGGCCAGGATGCCAGGTTGATGTCAACTGGGTGACAAGAAAGCAGCAAATCAAAGGGCATTTTCTATGGCTAGGGTGCCAGGTTGATATCAACTGAAGCAGTCTTCTTACCCAATCTATCCCACTACATCCCCATCTTCCACATCCAAGGCTTTCTTCATAAATTACCAGTGAACTTGTCTTGTGGTTTACAGAGAGTATTTCTTCTTGTTCTGTCATTTTTCTTCCCAACTCTAGAAATGAGTTCATGGTGGTCATCACACCTATGTCACAAGAAGCCTCATGAATGAGTGAGTCGCTTGTCTAGCTTCCAGGCTGGCTCTGGTAGGTGTTCAGCAGTAGTCTTAATTCACCAGCTTTCTTTTAAACCACACACAGTCCTATACCGAACCAGTCCAGTTCTCTTCATGAATGCGTCAACACCAACACAAAGTCTTTCTCACACATCACTGTTCCTTGCTTCCATCTCCCATCACAAAGATTTTCTTCTAAGCACAGAAACAGCTATATCCAGAACATTCCCCCAATCACCGTCCTTCCAGAGTCTACAAGCTCGGCACAACCGCAGTTCCACAAAGTCTTGGGGCGGAGAGGGAACAACCTCCGAGGGGACACTGAAGGAAACCCAGGCCTCTCCACTCCTTGCGGAAAACGGAGCCTCGGGCGAGGGCGGCTTAGCTGGACTGCTGCATGTAGGTGTCCAACTCGGCATCCAGCTGCGTGCGCGTCTTGGCCATGTACTCGTCCAGTTGGGTGTCCAGATCCTCTCTGGACACGTTTCCTCCGGCTCCACGACCCCGGCCCGCACCGCGACCTCCACGACCCCTCGCTCCGGGACGGCCACCACCGCGGAAACCTCGACCTCCCCTGGGTGCTCCCCGGCCACCGCGGTAGCTGCAAGAAACGTGGTGGGAGAAAGGTTTGATGGAGCGACAACAAATTGGAGAAATGCTGCAATCAGGAGACTTATGTCACTTTAAAAAAAAAGAATAAATGCATGCTACAATTGAGAGACCCATGTCACTTTCTTAAAAAATTGAGAGATGCTAGAATCGAGAGACCAGAGTCACTTTCTTCAACAAATTTGTCAGTTACAATCACCTGACTACAAATCATCTGCAGCTTTTGATAGGTTTGGAAAATTTTGATTTTAATTTTAAAAGTAACAAGATCACAGCAATTCCTCCAGAATGTTACTCTGCTTGGGAAAATAATAAACCCACACAGGCAAAGCACCAAGTCAAAAATGCAGGTTGAATAAATGATATGCTGTAGCATTAGGTTGGTGCACTGGAAAAATAAAGCAGCCTTCTGTTGTCTAGTGGGAAGATAAATCTTGTTAACAACGAGCTACGAAAACTGGCATGGAGAGAAATACTCAAAAGCAGACTATAACTTAGGTCCCTGAAGTGTTTCTCTCCCCCCTGGACTAGTTTCCCTGTTCCACTCTTCACCCCCCATCTTAGGTTAACCCTTATGTCCTTATGTAATGTGGATGGACAATTTAGTTGCCCGTCTTGCAAAGAAGCTACGAAGAGTAGCTTACGACGCACGGAGAAGAGTGGAGCAGGAAAACCCGTCAAGGGCGGAGAAAGGCACTGCAGGGACTCAAAGAGTTAACTAGGGAATAAATGTGATACTGCATGCAAGAACGGGATGTCAGTAGATGACATGAAAACCTTGCCATCTAATGAGTGGATGTTCACAGACACGCCTTCACATGTCTTTGCTACTAGCAACAGATTAACCCAAACTCCTTGCACATGTTGTCAAAGAGAAAAAAAAAAGGTTAATGAATGTGTATCGAGCTCACCTCACTACAACCGAAACCTCCCTCAACCCTAGAAGTGTTGCATGGCCAAATTGTTTGCAGTGTTCATGTTCAGTGCTTGGTCTGGCTGAGCTACTGCGAAACGTTCCTGCTGTGAGCTGTTGACGGTTCTAGCTGAGGCCAAGGATGATGCAATGGACATACACCTAGGGGACCAGAGCAACTGCCAGCATGAAATTCCACTAAGATTTGGCCTCAACCCATCTGGATTCATCATTTTCATCAATATCCATTTCCCAGGTGGCTTCAATTCACTGTTCGAAGACAATCCAACTCTAATAACTTGACAGCACTCAGAGAGCACAAACTCGACCAAAGAAGTCACAATTTCTCTACCATGGTCTGCACAATTCAGGCAGGATGTTCTGTTAGCCTGGCCCGATGCTACCATGGTCTGCACAATTCAGGCAGGATATTCTGTTAGCCTGGCCCGATGCTACCATGGTCTGCACAATTCAGGCAGGATATTCTGTTAGCCTGGCCCGATGCTACCATGGTCTGCACAATTCAGGCAGGATGTTCTGTTAGCATGGCCCGATGCTACCATGGTCTGCACAATTCAGGCAGGATGTTCTGTTAGCATGGCCCGATGCTAATAAGTAATTTTTGTTCATTTTAGAGGCTGCTAGAGTCTCAGAGTGTGGAACGCATACGTCATCACTAGTTTGACGTCACCCACTTCATGGTAAAATTTCTCTTTATGCTTTCAATTCCTGAATTAAGTAACATAGCCTCCACAATGAAATGGACTGTTCCCGATAGCCTCCACAATGAAATGGACTGTTCCCGATAGCCTCCACAATGAAATGGACTGTTCCCGATAGCCTCCACAATGAAATGGACTGTTCCCGATAGCCTCCACAATGAAATGGACTGTTCCCGATAGCCTCCACAATGAAATGGACTGTTCCCGATAGCCTCCACAATGAAATGGACTGTTCCCGATAGCCTCCACAATGAAATGGACTGTTCCCGATAGCCTCCACAATGAAATGGACTGTTCCCGATAGCCTCCACAATTAAATGGACTGTTCCCGATAGCCTCCACAATTAAATGGACTGTTCCCGATAGCCTCCACGATTAAATGGACTGTTCCCGATAGCCTCCACAATTAAATGGACTGTTCCCGAGGAGAAACTCTGACCTTCCAACAAATGTCATCAGAATCCGTGTTGAACTTTTAGGAGTTATTTTTCCGAATAACAAACTAATGAACAAACAGAGGGAAAGCCGTGACCTCCCTGGCGGAGGTCACACGTTATCATAGGCCTCGGCCAGATGGAAGATGCATCCAAGAAGGGCTTTCAATCTGAAATGTGAACTCAGAGCAACTCTCGACTCAAGAAATGTGAACTCAGAGCAACTCTCGACTCAAGACAAGATCCATGCTGGAAGTCTGAAATGTGAACTCAGAGCAACTCTCGACTCAAGACAAGATCCATGCAGGAAGTCTGAAATGTGAACTCAGAGCAACTCTATCGACTCAAGACAAGATCCATGCTGGAAGTCTGAAATGTGAACTCAGAGCAACTCTATCGACTCAAGACAAGATCCATGCTGGAAGTCTGAAATGTGAACTCAGAGCAACTCTCGACTCAAGACAAGATCCATGCAGGAAGTCTGAAATGTGAACTCAGAGCAACTCTATCGACTCAAGACAAGATCCATGCTGGAAGTCTGAAATGTGAACTCAGAGCAACTCTCGACTCAAGACAAGATCCATGCAGGAAGTCTGAAATGTGAACTCAGAGCAACTCTCGACTCAAGACAAGATCCATGCAGGAAGTCTGAAATGTGAACTCAGAGCAACTCTCGACTCAAGACAAGATCCATGCTGGAAGTCTGAAATGTGAACTCAGAGCAACTCTCGACTCAAGACAAGATCCATGCTGGAAGTCTGAAATGTGAACTCAGAGCAACTCTCGACTCAAGAAAAGATCCATGCTGGAAGTCTGAAATGTGAACTCAGAGCAACTATCGACTCAAGACAAGATCCATGCTGGAAGTCTGAAATGTGAACTCAGAGCAACTCTCGACTCAAGACAAGATCCATGCAGGGAGGCAAGGCCAGCATGACAAAGTAGTATCACAGAAATCCACACAACATCTGCAGTTCTCCGTCTCACGGCTGAAAACAAAATTGGAAAATTCTTCAATTGTTAAAGAGATCCAGTATGATGGCAGTGGGACCGACATCTGTTACAACAGGAATTATAAGAGAAAGAAAAAAGGTAATAGCAAGATAAGTGTTGTGCAATGGACCTAATCCAATTACACTGGCTCTCAGGTCCAGTAAAAATTAAAATTTCAAAACAAGTATCCATTTCAAATCCAAAATATTGTCTAACTAGGTAAAATATCCACAAGATCAAGATGAGAGACAATTTCCTCACTATATTCTGACTTATGCTTGGCAAGTTTTCACTTCTGACTTGTCCTAACCTGCAATCAAAATATTTTAATTTCCAGACACAAACAGCTTCAGGGACGGATTATTACCCCACCATTTCACACTGATTGAAATATCTCAACCTGCAATCAAAATATTTTAATTTCCAGACACAAACAGCTTCAGGGACGGATTATTACCCCACCATTTCACACTGATTGAAATATCTCAACCTGCAATCAAAATATTTTAATCTCCAGACACAAACAGCTTCAGGGACGGATTATTACCCCACCATTTCACACTGATTGAAATATCTCAACCTGCAATCAAAATATTTTAATCTCCAGACACAAACAGCTTCAGGGACGGATTATTACCCCACCATTTCACACTGATTGAAATATCTCAACCTGCAATCAAAATATTTTAATCTCCAGACACAAACAGCTTCAGGGACGGATTATTACCCCACCATTTCACACTGATTGAAATATCTCACTATACTTTTGTCTAATCCAAGGATCAAACAGACAACACAAAGAAAAGTTGTCTTTGATAGAACTGAATGCATCAATTCTAAGCCAGCCAGATAAAAGCATTACTCTGCAAATGAACAACATACATTATGTGACCCAGACATGAAATGCAGGATGTGCCCAACTGGAGAAATATGGTGGAAAGTCAAGGATGTCAACATGACCACAAGGTGACAGCTAGAGTCTAGAGGCAAGAGGAAACCTGCATGCATGTAGAATCCCCATCCCACTGCACACGCACATGCACACACACACTCATGCTTGCACACACACACACACACGCATGCACACACACACACACACATGCACACACACACACACACGCGCATGCACATACACACACACTCATGCTTGCACACACACACACACAAAATGTGCACACACACACACACATGCACACACACACACACATGCACACACACACACACACCCATATGCACACACACACACATATGCACACACACATGCATGCACACACACACACTTGCACACACACACACACACAAGCACACACTCACACATGCACACACACACACACACGCACAATTTGCACAGCAAACAAAAGAAACACATGCAATCATAGCTAAAAGAGAAAGTCGACACATCAGATGAATGAAACATTCTAATTTATCAACGGTACTTACTAAACCAACTATCTTTTCCAATAGCTCTACAAGACCATCTTCTGCTGTGAGCAAATTAGTTTCTGCTGTGTACAATTCATCAGTTCCTTGGACTGTCGTCCCATCTCTTTCAAGAGATGTTCAGTCAACAATCTACAGCATTACCTTATTTCCTCTTCTATCTGCAACAGCTGAAGCAGTGCAGGACTTCTGATTCTGAGATCCTAACCATTTCATCCATCTCGCAACCTTGCAGCTCCCATACACTTGCCTGCATCTCCTGATACCTGACATCCTGCACTTTTCCACAACACAGAGTACACTTTCAGCTTTTAACAGTCACAAGGTCCTGTAAGTCATTCACATGTTTCATTCCCTAGTCCTGTAAGGATTATACAATTTGTAGAAAAAATTCAGTCAAGTAACAGCCACGTGGGGTGGGCGGCTGTGGGCGGTACAGGATTCAGCAGGGTGGGCAGTAATGGGTGGTTCAGGATCTTAGAACATTTTTCCTGCAGAAAAGCTTCCTAAGATGGGCCACACTAGTGGACTCATCTGAGGAGAGGGGTGTGGGGAAGACAGCCGAGCTGGCAGGCCACACAAGCTGGCTGGCCACAGCATCTGATTTTAATTTCAGATTCTTTTCTTACTCTGTGTGTGCACCATAGCAGATTCACTGCAGACTAACTGACCAAGATCGCTTGCCAACTAAATGCTGTGGACCCCAAGCTTGTGTGGCCCGCCAGCTCGGCTGTCTTCCCCACACCCCTCTCCTCGGACCAGTCCACTCGTGTGGCCCGTCTCTGGAAGTTTTACCCTCGCTGCTTCTCCTCTCCAATGGACACGATCATTTGGGGAGGTGAGTAAGAGTTTAGTCAATAAGAGTAAGTAACAAACACTCCATCTCCAGCAGGCCCAGGAAACTTGGAAATCTGCACAAACTCACACCATAAAACCTTCCTTTCCTCATTGGGAATGAACGCCTCCATGACTGAGCAGCACACAAGATGCAATATTCATCCACTCAGAATGAAAGTTAGCACCACCACACAACACACGACAGGCGTTAGCAAGTGCTGCTAAATTAAGCACACCACAGGGCATGCTCAATTCTGACCACACGCGACAGACCCACACCAGTTTCCCATGCAGTACCAAGGGAAAACAAGTAGCTTAGTAAATCTCAGCTACTGATGATACAAGGGAGAGGCAAAGATGGTAGTAGGAACAATCCAATTTCCTACAGCAAAAATCAGCTGCAAAAATTCTGAAGTCCCGATGACTGAAATATCCCACTTTTTGAAAAATAGTTTCACAACATTCCATCAAACCATTGTTTCCTTAAATCAATTAACAGCTACATAATGTATCCACCTGATTTGTCATTACTGGTTGAGTAATGAAAGTTCTACAACCATCAACAGCCTGTGCATGAGCCCTTACAAATACCACTGTAGTATCATAAAGGTTGCAAGTACCTTTTGTATTAGCTTTCATCTTCCTCCTGATCATTACAGGCACATATGTATTACTTATTTCATCCCTCCCCCATTACTTGTTAACGCATATTTTGTTTCAGCAAATCTAAACATTAATTATATACGACATAAAGCTGGTCATATTGGCAAGGTACAATCAGGTAAGCTGGTTCTTTGATCCTGGTTTTAGAAAGTTCCGTCACGACACGTCACTTTTATTAACTCTCGTAGCGCCTTGAAAATACAAAAATAACTCTCCGAATGCACTGACATTGATGGCAGACCGGCTCTGATGTGTGCTGTGCTCTCATTGGTTGATAGAAATAGGCTCCAACCAACAGAAAGTGAGCTTAGTGAAGGTCCTGTCAAGTGGGGAATATTTTGAACCGTGGCACTTTGCCACCGCAGTAGAATTTTTTTACCGTGGCACTCCGAATTG
This sequence comes from Theodoxus fluviatilis, assembly GCA_034096865.1. Taxonomy (NCBI): domain Eukaryota; kingdom Metazoa; phylum Mollusca; class Gastropoda; order Cycloneritida; family Neritidae; genus Theodoxus; species Theodoxus fluviatilis. Next base: position 56,131 of record JAWQFJ010006393.1, on the reverse strand, counting down.
AGAAACAGAGTGTATAGTGTGCAAAGGACCTGATGAAATCCACTTATTCCTCCTCTGTATGTTCTTCTCCAAGATGCACTATTCAAATTCTTAAATGCACACGATTTCATCAAGCATCCGGATGATTATACGATATACTACAACACTTTCAACTTTTCTTATAAATCCACTGGACTGAAAACCAATTCTAAAAATCAAAGCATTTCAAAGACCATCCAAGGCTTTGAAAAAAAAATACTTTCATTTTAAGGGGAGACACGGCAGTGGAAATTGATAATTTGGGTTTACTTTGTCGATTTTGAAAACTTGCCGATTTTGCACTCTGTGACCTCTCTACATATGGACCCGATGTTGCTTTAGTGTGAAAACGAACTCTTTATGGGCTAAATTCAGCAATAAAACATACCACCCACCTATCAAACGAGTCTTTTTGTGCAATATTTCGTCAAAATTTGCAATGTTTGGGTCTTGGCAACGGGCCTAAATTTTGAATGAACCCTTGCAAGTTAGGTATCGTTGGAAAGCGGCACATGTTGTCTACAAATTGCAAGGGACGTAACTCTTCTAGACTTCTTCTCCATAGAGCTACATGGCAGCAACGAAGAGGTAGATTGTATGAGATCTGGTCAGCTGACGCGAATGGACCAATCGGAGAGCTGGAATCGCTACCACAATGCAATGCGGCTTAGAGACAAAATGGCTTCCACATGCGCTGTTGCATTGTCAGTTTAAATACATTTTGCCATGCCTGGACGAAAATCGCACACTGTAGGTGCTTTTAAACTCACGAAAAGCAAGAAAAGAAAGGAGCAACTGTCATCTGCACGAGCTGTGAAGGGAAGAAAGCCTTGTGATGTGTAATCGACGTCAGCCACGTGTGCGAGCGCACTATCAGTACTGCTACATCGTCATCGTCGGAACCAGTCCCATCTACATTGGCTGCTGAACCACTGGCATCTAGTTCTGCCTACAGCACACCAGTCCCCTCTACATCTACTGATGATCCGGCACCATCCTCATCGCGATTGAATTGGAGAGATTTCGAGAGGAGTATGACATGCTCAGTGCAGCCGACCGAGTGGATTCTGACAGAGATCGGTCAGCTCAATGAACTCATTTCGGATGCAGTGTGTCCAAAGTGCTTCGAGAATCGTCTTTCAGTACGAGCTGGCACCCCTCTTGGATTTTCTCGGGAGATGACTATGATTTGTGGACGATGTAGAGAGGTAAGAAAATGCGTTTCTTCACCTCGCATTGAAAAGAGACAGGAGAAGAACGTAGGATTTGAGGTGAACAGGCGTGCTGTGCTGTATTCCCATGAAATTAATGGTGGATATGCTGCCTTGCGAAAGTTTTGCACAGTTTTCGGCATGCCTCTTCTCCATGGCAAAACTTTTTCCAGCATTGACAGGAGAGTCTGTGATGCTTTTGCTGCATCAAAGGAAGCCACACTGGACATGACAGTGGACTTTGTGAAAAGGCAATTCAGAGAGACCCATCATTGTGGCCAACACTCAGCAGAGGAGTTCAGTGGGGAAGACAGTGAGGATGACACAGTATGGGATGAAGATGATGGGATACTATGAATGATGGATCTATAGATGTGTTGTTCGATGGTACATGGCAGAAACGAGGATTCACATCTCACAATGGTGTGGGCATTGTGATTGATGTCCTCACAGGGTATGCTGTAGACTTCGAGGTGCTGTCAACATACTGCCACGTGTGCAGCATGAACAAAGACAAACTGAGGAAGATCACTGCAGCTGAGAGATGCAGGGGTGATGCAGAGTTTGAACAATGCTGCAAATGAGGTGACCCTGCTTCTGCTGCAGAAAGAAGATGCCAAGAGGAAGAGGAAGGCAGATAAAGCTGCAACTCTAGCTTTCCTAAACAAATGACGTTCACACCGTGTTGAGCATCTGCATGACATTGCTGCTCAGGAGGATGAAGAGGGACCAATCTATGGCCCAGGCATGCTGGAAAACTCATAGAAAGTGACTGGGAAGCAGAAATTGGCTGTAAATTTGACTGAAAGTCCTTTTTCTGTGACATGGAACATTCCAAAAACTTTGTCGGCTGATTTCTCGGATTGTTGATTTTTCACGATGGTAGCTTCATGTAGAAATCGATAGAAAATTGTGTGTTTGTGCTAGTCACTTTCTGTTTTTTTTATTTTGTAGACAGATGAGTAGTCTGTGATATTACAATGAGAATTTTATAGAAAAACATTTGGTAAATTTTGCATTTGCTGAAGATTAAAAAAATTTCAAGCCTTACACAAACAGAAAACATATAGTTAAACTTCTAGGTTGTAGAGTTTTTTTTCAACAAGATAGACAAGATGTCTTCATGTAATCTCATGAGCAACATTATTATATGCAAATTAACATTGGTTTGAAGTTGATATGTAGTCTCTTGATTTTTTTACTGATTTCTTGAAAAATACATATTTTCCCCCATTTCCGTCATAAAACTATCATTATTCTCATAAGTACACCAGATACAGCCTTTATTTGATTTTTTTTGTTTATTCCAAATGAACTAAATCAAAAATCAGCATCAAAATTGGAGAAATAAACATTGGTAAAAAATGTGTACTGTAGCTGCCAGGTCTCCCCTTAAGGGGGGATATGGCAGTGCCTATAGGGCTGGAGTAAAGCAGTTCTTTTCTAAATACATAATTATTTTCATATCAAAGGTACACATGTTGGGTATTAAGGGGGGATACGGCAGTGCAAACTCACTATTTTCTTGATTTTCGTCGATGTCGGGATTATTGCAGATTTGAATTGCATAACCATCCTACTAACCAGTGCTGGTCGTTATAAGTGTGAAATGTGCTCGAAAATATTTATAAAATCTTAAAATATACACTACCTGTCACCGAAATAAATTGTTTATTTGATTTTTGGAGCTGACGGTGTCGTTGTTTTCCACTTGACAACATACACGATCGAAGCTTGAATGCCGACATGTTTGGTATCATTTTGTAGCTCTTTCCATTAGGAGAATACTGCAAGGGAGAGAACTCCTCTATACTAACTCGTGATAGCGCAATTGACCTGAATAGGAGAGCCTATTTTGCATGGGAACAAAGGAAAAGGTCACGTGGACCAATCAGAAGCTTAGGATTCCTCCCACAATTCTCCACTGCATGACGACAACATGGCGCCTCAGGTTGATCGTGGAATCTATTCGTGGCTCTTCGCGTGTATTGTTATTGTGATTTTGGTGCACTGAAGAAGCCAAATGCCGAGGAAAGGAAAACTGCTTAGGAGCAGGCAGTTAGAAGCTGCCAGGGCTGCAAAACGGCAGGATCTACCTCCTGCACGATGTCAACTGATTCTCCACGACACGAGTGATCGGTTATTTCACCTCCTGCGCCGATGTCAACAACAGATTCTCCAGTCCCATCTACTTCGTCGGCTGATTGTGCAACTCAAGAACCGTTTCCATCCACTTCCCAAGCTGGAATTAGTGAATCAACTTCGGTTTCTGCATCTTGGAAAAAATTTAGAAATAGCAGCAAGCAGAAGTGCAGACACTGCCTGTGGAGATGCTCAGTCTCAGAAGTGGCTGATTTCCCACGTGGATCAGTTGACGAAACTGCTGGCACAAGTTCCTTGCCCAGAATGTTTTGAAAATCAACTGGAAGTAGGCATCTGTAAAGGTGGAAATCAAGGATTTTCCACTAAATTGGAGCTCCTGTGTCACAAATGCCCCTTCAGAGCCGATGAACTGAGTTCTCCAAGAGTGGGAGGGTCCACAAAGAAGAACGTGGCATTTGAAGTCAACAGACTGATGACTCTGTTTAGTCATGTGGTTGGGACAGGCCATCGGGTTCGAGAGAAATTCAGCACCATCTTCGGATTGCCAGGAATGCACAAGAAGACCTTCCAGCGCCACGATCGGCTACTGACAGGTAAGAAAAACAATCATCTTGCTCAATTAAATTTCTTACATTGATCTGTGTATAATTATTGGTATTTTGTCGCATTCTGACATGATTCTAAATCCATAATACTGCTTCCTATGAATTGATTATTGTAGTCATCTAAGCTTTGTTTTCAGTTAGTATTTATGAATATGATCATATATTTAGTCCATGTTTTGTAATTTGCAGAAGTTGAAGTTCAGGAGGGTGCAGAGGTCCTGGAGCGTGCTGCTGCTGCTGTCAGAGAGGCCTACTCAGCAACTGATGAAGATCTTCAGGAGAGTCTTGTTGGAGGAGAGATTCCCATCATAGACATTAGTGTATCTTATGATGGGACCTGGCACAAAAGAGTCATTGTGCTGATAAGCATTTATTTTGCATTTTGTCCAACTCGGTTTTGAAGTGTCTGTAATTTTTTATAAATAGTTTCAGGAAAGATTTTGTCTAGATATTAGCTGTGGAGGTTGTTCAAGTTTCATAATGAGGGGCCAGCAATGCCATATGACTGGAGAAGTTTGATTATTGAATACTAGGACATTGAATCTTTTTTCCTTGATTTCTCAAAATACGGTTTTTGCTATATTTGAAAATACAAGGGAAAAAAGGGGACATGATACAGCCCTGAAATTTACAGGTCTTATTCTTTCTTATGTTTCCTTCATTATTACAGAATAATATTTGAGATTTTCATGCAAGAATCTGCTGTATTTCTTCATCCAGTTGATTTCTTCAGTCTAATCAGTCATTGTGCTGATAAGCATTTATTTTGCGTTTTGTCCAACTCGGTTTTATAGTGTCTGTAATTTTTTATAAATAGTTTCAGGAAAGATTTTGTCTAGATATTAGCTGTGGAGGTTGTTCATATGTTTCAAAATGAGGGGCAGCAATGCCATATGACTGGGGAAGTTTGATTATTGAATACTAGGACATTGAATCATGTTTTCCTTGATTTCTCAAAATACGGTTTTTGCTATATTTGAAAATACAAGGAAAAAAAGGGAAGCATGATACAGCCCTGCAATTTACAGGTCTTATTCTTTCTTATGTTTCCTTCATTCTTACAGAACAATATTGATATTTTCCCATTCTTCTTGTTGTAATTGTCTAAAATGTGTCTGGGAAACAGGGTTTTCACGGCATAGCTTATGGGATAGTGGACCTCAAATTCAGAAAATTGGTTAGACTGCATATAAATTGATGCCCTTCTGTAAAAAGTTTGAGTTGATGTGTATCTTGCTGAATACAAAAAATGGTGTACTTATGAGTTGTAGTTTTTGAGTTTTGTATTTTTAAATATATTGCATGTGGCGGCCATCTTGGAAGGTTTCCATGGCAACAGAAGGTTTAAAAAAATTTATCTTTACAGTTTTTAATACCCAACATGTGTACCTTTGATATGAAAATAATTATGTATTTAGAAAAGAACTGCTTTACTCCAGCCCTATAGGCACTGCCATATCCCCCCTTAAAAACTGTGAAGATAAAAATTTTTAAACCTTCTGTTGCCATGGAAACCTTCCAAGATGGCCGCCACATGCAATATATTTAAAAATACAAAACTCAAAAACTACAACTCATAACTACACCATTTTTTTTATTCAGCAAGATACACATCAACTCAAACTTTTTACAGAAGGGCATCAATTTCTATGCAGTCTAACCAATTTTCTGAATTTGAGGTCCACTATCCCATAAGCTATGCCGTGAAAACCCTGTTTCCCAGACACATTTTAGACAATTACAACAAGAAGAATGGGAAAATATCAATATTCTTCTGTAAGAATGAAGGAAACATAAGAAAGAATAAGACCTGTAAATTGCAGGGCTGTATCATGCTTCCCTTTTTTTCCTTGTATTTTCAAATATAGCAAAAACCGTATTTTGAGAAATCAAGGAAAACAAGATTCAATGTCTTAGTATTCAATAATCAAACTTCCTCAGTCATATGGCATTGCTGGCCCCTCATTTTGAAACATATGAACAACCTCCACAGCTAATATCTAGACAAAATCTTTCCTGAAACTATTTATAAAAAATTACTGACACTATAAAACCGAGTTGGACAAAACGCAAAATAAATGCTTATCAGCACAATGACTGATTAGACTGAAGAAATCAACTGGATGAATAAATACAGCAGATTCATGCATGAAAATCTCAATATTATTCTGTAATAATGAAGGAAACATAAGAAAGAATAAGACCTGTAAATTTCAGGGCTGTATCATGTCCCCTTTTTTCCCTTGTATTTTCAAATATAGCAAAAACCGTATTTTGAGAAATCAAGGGAAAAAGATTCAATGTCCTAGTATTCAATAATCAAACTTCTCCAGTCATATGGCATTGCTGGCCCCTCATTATGAAACTTGAACAACCTCCACAGCTAATATCTAGACAAAATCTTTCCTGAAACTATTTATAAAAAATTACAGACACTTCAAAACCGAGTTGGACAAAATGCAAAATAAATGCTTATCAGCACAATGACTCTTTTGTGCCAGGTCCCATCATAAGATACACTAATGTCTATGATGGGAATCTCTCCTCCACCAAGGCTCTCCTGAAGGTCTGCATCAGTTGCTGAGTAGGCCTCTCTGACAGCAGCAGCAGCACGCTCCAAGACCTCTGCACCCTCCTGAACTTCAACTTCTGCAAATTGCAAGACATGGACTAAATATATGATCATATTCATAAATACTAACTGAAAACAAAGCTTAGATGACTGCAATAATCAATTCATAGGAAGCAGTATTCATGGATTTAGAATCATGTCAGAACGCGACAAAATACCAATAATTATACACAGATCAATGTAAGGAATTTAATTGAGCAAATTGATTGTTTTTCTTACCTGTCAGTAGCCGGTCGTGGCGCTGGAAGGTCTTCTTGTGCATTCCTGGCAATCCGAAGATGGTGCTGAATTTCTCTAGAACCCGATGGCCTGTCCCAACCTCATGACTAAACAGAGTCATCAGTCTGTTGACTTCAAATGCCACGTTCTTCTTTGTGGACCCTCCCACTCTTGGAGAACTCAGTTCATCGGCTCTGAAGCCGCATTTGTGACACAGGAGCTCCAATTTAGTGGAAAATCCTTGATTTCCACCTTCACAGATGCCTACTTCCAGTTCATTTTCAAAACATTCTGGGCAAGGAACTTGTGCCAGCAGTTTCGTCAACTGATCCACGTGGGAAATCAGCCACTTCTGAGACTGAGCGTCTCCACAGGCAGTGTCTGCACTTCTGCTTGCTGCTATGTCCAATTTCTTCCGAGATGCAGAAACCGAAGTTGATTCACTAATTCCAGCTTGGGAAGTGGATGGAAACGGTTCTTGAGTTGCACAATCAGTCGATGAAGTGGATGGGACTGGAGAATCTGTTGCTGACATCGGTGCAGGAGTCGAAATAACCGATCGATCGTGCCGCGGAGAATCCGTTGACATTGGTGCAGGAGGTAGATCCTGCCGTTTTGCAGCCCTGGCAGCTTCTAACTGCCTGCTTCTAACTAGTTTTCCTTTCCTCGGCATTTGGCTTCTTCAGTGCACCAAAATCACAATAATAATACACGCGAAGAGTTACGAGTAGATTCTGCGTTCAACCTGAGGCGCCATGTTGTCGTCATGCAGTGGAGAATTGTGGGAGGAATCCTAAGCTTCTGATTGGCCCACGTGACCATTTCCTTTGTTCTCCCGCAAAATAGGCTCTCCTATTGAGGTCAACCACGCTATCATGACTTAGTATAGAGGAGTTCTCTCCCTTGCAGCATTCTCCTAATGGAAAGAGCTACAAAATGATACCAAACATGTCGGCATTCAAGCTTCGATCGTGTATGTTGTCAAGTGGAAAACAATGACACCGTCAGCCCCAAAAAGCAAAGAAACAATTTATTTCGGTGACAGGTAGTGTACATTTTAATATTTTATAAATATTTTCGAGCACATTTCACACTTATAAAGACCAGCGCTGGTTAGTAGGATGGTTATGCAACTCAAATCTGCAATAATCCCAACATCGACGAAAATCAAGAAAATAGTGAGTTTGCACTGCCGTATCCCCCCTTAAGATAAATAAAATCAAAAGACTGCCCCCAAAACAAGGTCTGGCCAAAATCCATCCACACCAAACCCAGACTGGAAACACAGGAGGTCAATTAGTACCTCTACCCGACTAGCAGGAGGCTGCAAGCCCGAGGAAAAGATGGCGGGTGGATCAAGTCAGGGGGAGGGGACAGCTGGAGGGGGATGCAGCAATGTTCAGTCCATGCTGAGAGAGAGAGCAGCTTACTTCCACTCCTGGGAACCGCCTCGCCACGACTCTGAGTTGAAGCCACCTCCCTGACCCGCACCTCCTCGTCTTCTGGGGAAAGACCGGCGTCCCTCGCCATCCTGACCCCTGGTCAGCCAGCCAGTCACCACCATCAGCTCTCTTAGCCAGCTCATCATGTCTCACACATCACAATGCTCAGGAAAAACTCTTGGCTCTCTCCACTTCTAATCAGTACATCAGTACACAGGTATTAATTACAATGCTCAGGAAGTATACCCTTGGTCTCTCTCACTTCTAATTAGTACATCAGTACACAGGTATTAATTACAATGCTCGGGAAGTATACCCTCCGTCTCTCTCACTTCTAATCATTACATCAGCACACAGGTGTCACTGTTCAGGTAAAACTCTCAGCTATTTCCACTTCTAATCAGCACTTCGGTACACAGGTATCTCAATGGTCAGGTAGAACTCTCAGCTATTTCCACTTCTAATCAGCACTTCAGTACACAGGTATCTCAATGGTCAGGTAGAACTCTCAGCTATTTCCACTTCTAATCAGCACTTGAGTACACAGGTATCTCAATGGTCAGGTAGAACTCTCAGCTATTTCCACTTCTAATCAGCACTTCAGTACACAGGTATCTCAATGGTCAGGTAGAACTCTCAGCTATTTCCACTTCTAATCAGCACTTCAGTACACAGGTATCTCAATGGTCAGGTAGAACTCTCAGCTATTTCCACTTCTAATCAGCACTTCAGTACACAGGTATCTCAATGGTCAGGTAGAACTCTCAGCTATTTCCACTTCTAATCAGAGTATCGGCAGTCAAGCATCACAAACAAGGCATCCTACTGCTGTGGAAGGCTCCACAAACAAGGCATCCTACTGCTGTGGAAGGCTCCACAAACAAGGCATCCTACTGCTGTGGAAGGCTCCACAAACAAGGCATCCTACTGCTGTGGAAGGCTCCACAAACAAGGCATCCTACTACTGTGGGAGGCCCCTTAGAGCTGCAAACTAGCTGTGCTCAGGTATCACAAAACGGCACTTGGGAAGGTCTCAACTTCAGAAGTCTCACCATCTCATTCAGCACATCCACACCTGAGTAGCCAGTCTTTCATACACCTTGTAATCTAAAGTACTCGGTCAATTCTATCTCTAGGCAGTCATTTGTTCACAACTTTGCTTAATTACTACTACTGACGCTGAAATGGTCGTTGTCGGCAACATTTCCGGACACTGTACCCCAGTTTCAAATCTCGGCATTTCTCGCGAGAACGGACATTTATAAACGTCGTTTAGCTTAAGATTACACCCGAATCACGCGGACCGTTAAGGTGCATGGAGTACAGTATTTCTAAACTGGGGTACAGTGTCCGGAAATCTTGCCGACAAGGACTCATTCAGCACTACTAACACTCTGGTGTCAGTGAGAACTCAGAAAGGAAGTTCATTCATATACCTCACCCATTTTAATTCATTCAGAGAATTTACTCTGCTACTACAAAATACTGGACATACAAATGGGCTTTACCAAAACTAAACATCCTGATCTCTCAAACATTTATTTCTCAAGTCTTTCTCAATAGAGCGAAAAAAAAGGGTTTTAAAATTAACAAAACAACCAGACACCTGCAACATTACCAAAAACACCAAACAGTAGGTTTCAGGGGCTGAACAATGTTACCTCTCATAACCTAGACGTGTAATACGTGTACAGTAATATGCCTGGCTATGAAGAGGGTTATATCATCATTGAGCACAGCAAAAAGCTCAATATCTATTCAATAATTTCCTAAGTGTTTCCACAAGTCACATGACAAGAACTGCAACTATCTGTCTAAATCCTCTCAACCCTACACCAAGGCCTGCGTCCGAGTTCATCACGATCTAAGATGGTTTCAGGTCCTCGCGTTTGGAAAACCAAGACATCCAGTATCGAGAGACTAAAAAAGAAAGACACACGGGCAAATCGACTGACAAAAGGGCAGACAGATCCTGACAGACAGTCTGGCAGACAGATCCTGACAGACAGTCTGGAGACAAGAATGGAAGTCTTACCTGGCCACAAATCCTCCTCTGCTGCCACGGAATCCGCTGCCACGGAATCCGCGACCACGACCTCGCATGCGTCCTCCAGACTGCATTTGACCTGCAGATAGCAAGCATCTTCATCTACATAGTCTACATCAGTCTTCCTTCCCTCCTGCCACCTCCAGTAAGAAAGAAGCCCAGGTGAGTGTGTTTGTCAGTGAGTGAGCGAGTGAGAGAATGTGTGTGTGTGTGTTGTGTGCAAATGTACCTGCATGTGTGTTTGTGTTTGTGTGTGTGTGTGTGCATGTGTGAAGCATTCTTTCATGTTCCTGTGTTACTGGCCAAGTTTTTCATTCAGATTTATCTCTTCAGGGGAATGGGAAAATTTCAGGAAACCACCATCGACAAAGAGACAAACATCCTGGATTCTAGCTGGAGAGAGAGAGAGAGAGAGAGAGAGAGAGAGAGAGAGAGAGAGAGAGAGAGAGAGAGAGAGAGAGAGAGAGAGAAAGAGAGAGAGAGAGAGAGAGACAGAAAGAGACAGAGAGAGAGAGAGATATATATTGACAGACCACAGGGGATCAGAATGTGTGTACGTGTCTGTGTGCCATTTGTGTGTGTGTATAGCAATAATGAAACCTGCCGACCCTCCAAGCAGAGCACAAGGAATGTTTGAGTGCCTGTGAGTGGAATATGACAAAGTTTAGCAGAATCCACCACTCCCCCCTAACCTTGATGTGTTGAAGCTTACATAAGCAATTTCCATTTCAAATGCATCTTCCTTCCTTCCTTCATTTCGTTCTTTTACCACATGAAAAAAAAATTTGTCAAGCAGAATATTTTGAGACCATGTGGAAAACCGAAATCAAAGATGGGTGGAACAAATTCTGCTGAAAGCAGAAAGGAAGGCAGGTCTGTGCCATCTATCTATCGGGTCAAACCCAACACCCACCTGGGTTGTTGAAGTTGTTGCGGGGCTGGTTCATGGGGCTGGACATCTTCATCATTTGCCCCTGACCTCGACCCCGACCCTGGCCCTGACCACCTCGGGGCATGAAGGTGTTGGTGCCTCCTCTCTGCACCATGCCTCCACGGATCCCCCGAGCCGGGCGCCGGTTGCCTCGTCCTCGGACCATCGGTCCCCCGCTGCCCTGGTTGACCAGGTTCAGGTTCAGGCGCGCCTTGACGTTGGGGCGCCCCAGCCGCTGCTGCAGGCTCTGGTCGAGGAAGATGAGACAGTCTGGGCCATCAGTGAAGAAATGGAGTGAGTGGACCCCGCAACTAACAACAGGTAGTCCTATGTGGGAAGGAAGTGCATGCATGTGCACACACACATACACACACCAGTAGTACCAAGTGTTGCATGTGGCTATCTGTGGTTAACATACTGGAGCACACCCCATAAGTTCAGGGACCACAGGTTTCATCTGGCGAATGGAGCATCTAGCAGCTACCCTGAGTTCTTTCTAAGGAGCAGTAAGCTTTTTGGTAGAGCAAAGATAAACTGCAGCATAAGTTCCCACGCAGGTTATTTCCATTTCACAAAGTACAAAAGCTTCTTATCAAGCTTAAGTTGAAGCAGGTCTCATGCAGCAATTTACCAGCAAGGATTAAGAGATTCAGATGCAGCCATTCCGAGCAGATAAATGTCTCAGCGTTGAGCAGACATTTTCTGCTGCGTGTATGTGGCACAACCTGTTCTTTTCCTTCACGACACTTTGTAAGCATACCTCCAGCTCTCTCTCTCTCTCTGTGTGAGTGACTAGGCCTCTTACTTTTATACATTTCTGATTTTTTGATGACACAGACATTTGAAAATAAATCTCTCTCTCTCTCTCTCTCAGACTTCTGAAACTCTCTTCAACAGACCCATTACTTGTTTGTTTCTTTTTCACACAAATTTCTAACCTTCTTGCCCCTGTTGGCAGCGGTCAGTGCCTGCAGGCCAGGCCTGTTGACCATCTGCTGCTGGAATCGCTGGTTGGCCACCATGGCCTGGTGCTCCTCCATGAGTCCCGTGCGGATCATGGTCACCGTGGGTGGTGGGCGCGTCAGCGCGATGTTGGTGAAGCTTGAGGTGGGAGCAGACACACACACATGAAAACCAAGCCAGAGAGGGACACCCAAAGGCCCAAGCAGACAGGAGGGATGTCTGCAAGTCCAGGCAGACTGGGAGACCAAGATCCCACATGGCAGCCCAATGAGCTGCCATCCCGGACAAGCCCCCAATTTAGCCATGGCCAGACCTAAGCCTGAGCACACGGCTGCAACCTATCTGCGGCCAGCCAGAGGACAGAGACACTCTGAAGTGAATTTGATTAGAGCCAGGAGACAATTCCCTTTCATGTCAAGGAGGGGATCCTACAGCTAGAGAGTATCAGAGACAAGTTTACTAAACATCTTCAGACATTCTCATTCAAGTAAATAGGAGAAAAGACATATAAGAACAGATGTACCCCAAAAAGACTGCAGAAACTGAGAGAAAAAAACTTTTTGCAAACTAACCAGAACTGTACTATGACAGACAACCATATGCTATATTGATTTTTCAGTTAGGGCTACTCATCTCTATCAAACTGACCTATGGCAAACATCTTGTTCTTGGGCGACTCTGATCACAACTAAAATGCTAGGCTCCAGCCAAAAAAGGTCAGATGAAAAGGTTACATGTTTTGCCTGAAAGGTACAGAGAGTTCATAATCATTTTTTTTTCAAAATATAAAAACCTGACAAGAAATAATCTGCCTTGATTCCATGTTGTGCTCACACTTGTGTACATAGAAGACCAATTACTACACACAAAATTTTTTCCACTGCATACAACTCCAGGCCAACTAACTTCTTATACCTAAATTGCAACTGTATAGAGCATAACGTTTCACCTACTAAATACTCTCTTCAAAGGTAACAAAAACAAGACCATCGTTATGATCCTAGCAGTGACGAGAGAGCGTTAACAAGAAAGTGAATACTACATAAGTACATGGAACCCTACAGAATTCTGGCTGAAAGGAAGAAACTGCCAAAGTAGAGGGGAGGGAGTTAACAAGAAAGTGAATACTTCAGAAGTACATGGAACCCTACAGAATTCTGGCTGAAAGAAAGAAACTGCCCAAGTAGAGGGGAGAGCGTTAACAAGAAAGTGAATACAACTAAAGTACATGGAACCCTACAGAATTCTGGCTGAAAGGAAGAAACTGCCAAAGTAGAGGGGAGGGAGTTAACAATGAAAAGGAATTGTCCTACTCTTTCAGAGTATGTCCTTGGAATTCAGCCAGCAATATCATTAATATCAAATCAAGCACATGTCTGTCTATTCATCATCGTTCAATCTTGATTTCATCTAAAGTTGTCAACACCATATGCCAGCAGCAGTCACGGTCCAGTATGAATCATGCATGGCTATGTCTGTTCCACTCCCCTTGTCTACTTGCAAGAAACTGTTACAAAATCACATCACAATTTATCAAAGTGAACATCCATTTTTTTTTTACATTGCTGGCTGGCCATGTTGATTAGACAGCAAGAGGGCGGGGAGCAATAGTGGAACATTTCACCTTTAATAGGACCGCTGCAATCAATTCAAACATCCGGTGGCATTTCCATGGCATACATGAACAAGTCTGGGGTAGGGGGAGCATGAATGTCACTACCACTTTGGGTATGACTTAGGTTATGTCACTACCTCTCTGGGTATGACAGACGTGGGGGTTGGGGTAGGGATCCGGGGAGAAACATGACATGATTGTTTCATTGTACAACCACCAAGGACTTCTAAAGATGAGGGGAATGATTTGAAACTGCCACAATCATGCCGTATGCCATGAGCCCAGTCACTGCCGCTGTGGGCATGACCTTGGATATCTCACTACCACTTGGGGCATGACGATATCATGGTTGCCACTGTGAGCAACCCACATTTCATGGGGCACCATGAGCAGATCTGACCCTGACAACACATTCTGGAATTCGGTCTTGACATCTGCTGTCATCTCCCTCCTGGAGCGTGAACATTCCAGATTGTGTGCCTTCAGTGTTGAGAACCATGCGTTAGCAAGATCTGCTTGGACGAGAAGGTCTTGCTTGTGCCCAGAACTTCTCAAGTTACTTAGGAGTATCACTTTGAGAATCAAGTGAATACTTTTCCAAATCATTAATGCCACTTAGAACTTCGTGAAGTTTTAATTTAGATCAAAACATCATGGCTGTAAACAGCCATATTAAGCTTTTATTACTATCTGAAGGTAGCTTTTCTCATCAATCCCACCTTTGGGCAGAACACATACATTGCTCATACAACGTCACAATTTATAGGCATGATTCTCTCAGGTAAATCATCTGCCACCATAGTGTGGTATTCTCTGCATCACCACACTTCATCTCAAATGCTCTCACGTTTACTCAGCACATAGGCTGACTTGACCCCATTTTGCTCATTTCTTATTCTCCTGCTTCAGCTCCTCTCAAATCAGATTAAATCATCTCCTTTGACTTATCATATACTCAGTGATCTCTCTTTGACACCTCATCTCCATTCACATCTGTTTTCTCATCAGCTCCGAGGCTGACTCTGACATCAAATGAATGGATAGATCTCCCTCTTCTTACTCAGATCTTTTCTCTCTCTTAGTCAGTTCAACTGACTTTTCATCACATCATCTCATGATTGCCATTTTCACATCTCTCTCATCAGGGAGGCCAAAGCCACTGAATAATTGCTGGTGAGAGAGCAGCTGTGACTACAAGCTGGAGCAAAGACTGGAGCATCATCAGTGAGGACCAGAGGGGCTCCAGCACTGGAGGTGGTGGGGAAATTGCTGGTGGAGTCGGCTGGTGGAGCTGCCTGGTGCGCTGAAGATCACAGCACAACATTCCACTGGGATTCATCTCCTCAGGGTCACCCACAGAACACATGCTTCCAGCTTTCGAGCCTTTCATGAAAAGTCCAAAGGGAGCCTCCACTTTCCACGTGACTACTATGATCCTCACCGGTCGTTCAACGACATCTTAGTGGTGCTCTTAAGCACAATCTTGGCAGGAACTTGGGCTGACATGACTGAAACTTCGGTCAAGGGAAATGTGCAAAAGTGTAAAATTAACACGATCACTCGTCGAGTAAATCACGGACATGACATCGCATAACCACTTCCGGTTCAAAGCTGACTTGCAGATGGGTCGTTCTCAGGAACATGGGTCAAAGGGGGGGTGCATACTTTCAGCGTTTAAAAGTCGGATTTTAGTTATGTGTATCAATGTTTTTATTTGCTACTTGTGTTTGTGACATAATAAAGATATATTCACCAAAACGCCAAATGTTTTGTTCTTTTATTGTGTCTTATACATTTGTTTATGTGTTGA
Source organism: Theodoxus fluviatilis (assembly GCA_034096865.1). Taxonomy (NCBI): domain Eukaryota; kingdom Metazoa; phylum Mollusca; class Gastropoda; order Cycloneritida; family Neritidae; genus Theodoxus; species Theodoxus fluviatilis. Next base: position 40,535 of record JAWQFJ010006393.1, on the reverse strand, counting down.
AAAAAGCTATCTTTGGCGTGGCCATTTTGTGACATGACAACAGTGCCTCCGAAATTCACAAACTTTCCTCTGTTATTTTCACCCAAATGGGAGAAATCACTGTGAGTTACAGAGAAGATATAAGTAGTTTAACGGGTAATATGTCGATTTTGTAGTTTAACTTCCAAATTTTGATAATTTTATTACCGAAATTTGCGTGTCAGTCGAAACGCTTCGTGTCCGACGAATCTCCAAACTTGTTTCCAAGTCCTGAACGTGCCAGGTACACATTCTTGCACTACTTTTACACATATGTATTCGTGGGCGGAAATAGCTCCACAATGGAACTAAATTTACAGTGTGACAGAATCATTGAGCTGTAGGATGGCCCAAAATGTTTGTCAAATCGGCTTCGTGTCCAAATGTTTGTGTTTCGACTGACCAGTTGTTTTTTTTTCTTCCCAAACATTGTGGAACATCTGAGAACTATTTTCTGTTCACGTATCGTGCGCGTGTTCTTGGCGGAGGTTCACATCTATGGGAAGCTGTGATTGGTCACTTAGTTTGCAGAGAGAAACACGTGCTTCCATTTCGTGTCTTGTGCACAATCGGAAGTTGCGACTGCCCGCCGTGTCAGTCCCTTCGGCGATAAAGGTAAGATTTCCAACACGTGTGATATTTTTCTGCCGAAATAATGCTTTGTAAATCTGCATAAACGATTTATCCTTTCTTTGGTTCTAAAGCATTGATTGTTTCCAGGTGCAAATAGACGTGCGGAATATTTTTTCGAAAAAAAATGCAGCGCATCTATTTTTGGAATTGAAAGGTCGACGGACAATTTCTCTCACAAATCGATTTCTGTTGGAACGAAAGTTCTCTGCTGGGTTTTAAACTGAAGTAGACTGCATTTTGGCAACGTATGTGAACGATTACTGATGGTATTTATCTAGTTTCTTTGAAATCATAGGATTCGGGTTCGAAAGGGCAGTCGAAGCAGGACGCCACGTGGGAAAATCACACGTGGTGTCTTCGTTCGACTGCCCATATCGGCATCGTGTCTGTTTACGACTGACACACTCTCTGTGGTTGAATCATGGTGTCTTGTTTCGACTGCATGTGTTTTTTTAATTATGCATCTGAACATTTGTAGACCCAAAGGGGGTAATTTTGTATCGCCTGTTTAAGATCGTATTTGAACTGAATGAAAAAAATCTTTTGTATTATTTTGTGATCACCGCAATGACGAAAAAGTGTGTCAGTCGTAACAAAGACGCCAAAGCGATCGTGCCGTGTTTCGACTGTGGCAATAAATGAAGTTGCAGATTCCCACTATCCTGTTTGTTGAAGAAAAGCTGTGTTGTGGATGTAATGGAAGTTTTAAAGTCAAAGGAAAATCCTATTTTAATCGGGATTTTTTTTTTTTTTTTTTTTTTTTAACTTTAATGAAGGAAGCAGTAATGGAATGAAAATGTTTGTGGTGTCTTCATTGGACAAAAACTCTATAACCCTGAATTGGCTCTTTGCAGTCTGCGCTGCGCTCAAAGCAATATGTTATTATTATACAAAAACTCTAGATAAGCTAAACATTAAACAGGAATTTCACAAATATTAATTTTAAATGTGTAAAATGGAGTATAATTGGTTTTCTCACACAAGACTACTATTGATGTCGGTTTGTATAATTACTTATTAGTTTTTGTGTTTCTTTCTCTTGCTTGATGACTACCATTATTGCAGTTTTTTTGGTCCTTTAGAAGCATTTTCAGTTGTAACAAAGTTAAAACCTTTAGGACTGTAATTGCTGGAAAATGTTTTGGCAAACCAGCAAAACAATCGTGACATGAAGTGTCACCTTTATTATCTGGAAATCTATACATTTCTGTTTATTGTAATGGAGGGATATAACTTGTCAAGGTCAATCTTTTTCAGTATGGTGTCTCCCCGTAAAAGCTGCCGACTCAAATGTCAAGCTGAGCAAGGCGATGGACAAAGTCAACCCCCACCTCCTCCAGCTGCCACACCTCTTCCTCCACAGAAAAAATTGACCGAGGCAGAAAGATGTAGGCTGTATCGCCAGAAGAGAAAAGAAAATCCAGAGGTGTACGCAGCATACCTGGAGAAGAACAGAAAAAAGTGCCAGAAATATAGGGATAAAATGGATGAGACACAGAGAGCAGAATATATAGAAAAGGGAAAGCAAAGGGTCAGTGACTCAAGGAAAAGGAAAGCGGAGGAGAAAACTACACAGCCAAAGAAAAGAGTCACCAGAACAGATGTTTCTGCCCAAGCTGCCAAACGAGAGAAGTGGAGACTGGCAAGGGCAAATTCAAGGGCACTCCAACACTGGAAGACAACAGAAGCAATAAACAGGAAAAGAAGAGGTGACTATGCGGCAAAGAAAATTAAGCCAAAATCGGAACCTTCTACTCCGTCTTCCATAGATTTGGATGAAAGAACAGGATCGGCTCAAAGGAAGGCTCTCCAGAGGGCAAAGGCATCCCTTCCACAAAGCCCAACAAAGTACGTCCATACTGTAGAAGCCCTCATCCATACTTCCACACCCAGAAAGAAGCTACTGTTTTACTCCAGAAATCCAGACCTGACCCACGAAGCAGAAATAGGCCGGAACTTCATAAAAACAGTCAGAGAACTCAGAGCAAAGCAGTTTGTGGACAACCGAAATACAAGGAAAATTGTTCTTGAAATTGCAAAAAGGGGTTTTTCGGGCACCATGGGTGACATGGCACTTCTATTGAATGTGAACAAGAAGACACTGAAGAGGCATGCAGAAGGAAAGAAAAGCAATCAGAGAGTGGAAACGAACGCCGCAAGAAATGAGACGGTCGTACATTTTCTGGAGGAAACTGCGACAGTGCTACCAGATAAGAAATTAGTCAGCAAGAAGACTGGAACGGCAGCTTCTTTTCTTCAAAGACCTTTGCGAGAGCTCCACAAGGATTTCACGGCAGCAGGAGGTAACATTCCCTTTTCGTCGTTTGCAAAATGTCGTCCAAGCAATGTCCGCCTTATGTCCCAAGCGAAGTTGCGTCAATGCTTGTGCGAGTACTGCACGAACGTCAGCCTCAAACTGGACACAGTGAAAGCAGTGGCCACCCAGCGCCGGGAATACCAATGTGTGATCACCAACGAGCGAGCTGCTGTAAGGATCATCACCTGCGACCCGAAGCAAAAGTCATGCTGTTACAGCACCTGCCAACAATGTTCAGCGGATCTGATGGACGTATACCTGCAGCCTCTGCATGACGCAGATCAAGGCGATCTGATGAAGTGGTACCGGTGGGAGAACCAGATGAGAGTGATCCGCGGACAACCGGTTAGCCGCAAGTGCCTCGTGACAAAGGTTGGAGACCTCGCAACTTTGCTGGAGGAACTGAAGGCGGAGGTGAAGTTCTTGTCGCAACATTTGTTCCGAGCTGACTGGCAGCACCGACAGTTCACCACCCTGCGTAATGCAACACCATTTCCCCAGGAAACAGTCATGATGGTGCTGGACTTCGCTGAAAACTTCACTTGCCAGTACCAGCAAGAGGTCCAGGCGGCCCATTGGCATCATGACACCGTGACCCTCCACCCCATTGTGGCATACTACAAATGCCCAGCCTGTGAGACAACGACAACAGAGTCACTGGTGTTCATTTCGAATGATGGCAAGCACGACTTCCATGCAGTACAAGCCTTCATGGTGAAGACTGTGGACCACCTGCAGCAGGAGCGCGGCCTTACTATCAACCATATTGTCCAATGGACAGACGGATGTGCGGCTCAGTACAAAAGCAAGGGTCCATTTGCCGACATATCGCGGGCTCTGGAGGATTTTGGTGCCACATTGGAGAGAAATTTCTTCGGTTCCCGTCACGGGAAAGGGCCATCTGACGGAGAGAGTGCGGTTGTCAAGAACCACATGATGACTGCAATTGTGGCTGAAAACGCAGTGGTCACCAGCGCAGAGGATGTCTACAACTACCTCCAGGGATCGTCGCTTCGGAAACCGCCACCTGTCCATGGTTGCAGTCACTTCCTTCGCACATTCTTCTGGGTTCCCGAGGGGACCATCAATCGAGACCGACCTGACAGGCCAGCAAAAACTGTCAAGGGCACCCGCATGTTTCACTCTGTTAAATGCGTGGAACAAGGCCAAATCCAGTCTCGCCATCTGACCTGCACATGCCATCCATGCATGTCTGGTATCGGGGACTGCACTTTCCTGGAGGTTGTTGGTCCTTGGTCCTCGCAGACACTCTGTCCCCAAGCACGACAACGGCAGCCCTGTGTTCCCCAGCCAAGAAGACAGCAACCCCGTGCCCGTCGTCAGCAGCCGCCTGGCCGTCGTCAGCAGCCTCGTGCCCGTCGTGTCATCGTCTTGCCTGATGTCGCAGAGCCTGCCTCCCCTCCCCCTTCTGACAATGACGAGCATGCCTCCCCTGCCCCTTCTGACCATGATCATGCCTCCCCTCCACCTTCTGAACATGATGAGCCTGCCTCCCCTGCCCCTTATGACCATGCTGAGCCTGCCTCCCCTGCCCATGATGAGCCGGCCCCTTCTGCCCATGATGAGCCTGCCTCCCCTGCCCATGATGAGCCGGCCCCTTCTGCCCATGATGAGCCTGCCTCCCCTGCCCCTTATGACCATGTTGAGTCTGCCTCCCCTGCCCATGATGAGCCTGTCAATGCTGACCATGATGAGCCTGCCTCTCCTGCCCATGATGAGCCTGACAGTGCCGAGCCAGCCATTTTCATGGACCTTGGTGTGCCTGTGAACACTGCCCCTTCTGCCATGGACCAGGATGGGATCACCGCCCCTAAGAGGTACAGTGGGGCTTGTTTACCTACAGTAATTTGTCATGAATGCTTTCACATTTTGCATTTATTTGATAAATAGCTGTGTCACTATTCTCTGTATTGACCGTTTTTAGATGTTTTTGGATAATCAATCACTGAAGAAACACAAATATAAAAAAACATATTTCAAACTCACATTTTTTTCATACAGAGAGGTTCAATTGTACAAATTTGAGCACAAAGATGTTTTTTTTTTAGGCTTTTATTGACTACATCCATTACAATTTTGAACATTGTTTACAGGACTGTGACCAAGGGAGACTGGCTGAGGGTGGTGTTCCACAGCAGCAAAGGTCAAAGTGCCATGGAATATGTTGCGAAGGTAGGCTTTGTCCTCTTAGGTCTTTGTCCTCAGTTGTTTGTTGTATAAGTTATTTAGAAGCTAATCTCATGTGGTAAACAAAGGTCTTTTTTTGTGTGTGCATAGTCCACATTAGCTCATTTCACAGAGGCAAGGTAATGACAAAAGAAACACATAACTCCAGTAACTTGGCTTAAAAATGTTTTAAAAAGGCAAAATTTGCAAGGTTTTTGGTTAATATTGTCTCTGAGAGGTTTCTTCGAATATTATTGTTAATCAATTTATAACTGTGTGTTTTAGGTCCTGGACATTGATGGGACAGAGACTTTTGTCAGCTGCCTCAGGCCCCCGTACACACCTCGGTCTAAGCAGTTCACCTACCCGAAAGAGCCTGATGAGACCTGGATTTCTCGGGACCAGATCACAGCATTTCTGGGACACCCGTCCATCTCCCGGGATGCATATTCATTTGACAGCCTATAAATGTTGACCTTTGTCATGAAAAATGTGTTTGTTATGTCTGAATGGCTGTTTTAGTACACATTACAGAAGTTAGTTACTTTAAGGTGATGCAGCCCAATGTCTTGATGTGCTTTTGGTGTCCATGTTTCAACTGCGCGGTCCTCGTTTCAACTGCCCGTCAAACCTGATTATGCAACATTATTTGTCAAACACTAATTTTATCTTTCTAAATGAAATTCACATGTAACAATATCTTGATCTACAACTGAATTATTACATTTACTTTGATCAAGATTTCTTTTCAAGGTCCTACAGAGAAGTTTGTTGACAAAATTGTGAGTCCATTTTACTGATCAACAAACTACCACCCAAATGATATGCTTAAGGTACAAAAAGTAAAAAAAATCAAACCTGATAATGTTGAAATGACCAAATGAGAGTATTAGAAAGGGTAAAATGTTCCTGATACTTTAATATCATTTTTGAATAATTAATTTTCTGTTCATTTCGTGTCCTTGTTTCAACTGCCCGATTTTTCAAGTCGTCTTCTAAATACCTCCACAAAAGACAAACTAAAGAAAATTTTTTACAACTTTTTCCAGTTACTGTTGCATTGAAGTATTGGGCATCACATATTTAATTAGCAAGTGCTTACTCAATGGTTTATTTTTGAAGGTCCATGTCACACATTTGACCCATGTTCCTGAGAACTACCCAGATGCTATTTAATCTTAAGTTCATATAACTTCGATAAACTATTTAGCATTATTACTGAAAAATCTGCTGAAGCAAGAGAACCTGCTAGTAAAACTGGAGTGTTTATAATTTTAGAATGAACATGTATACGCAACAAGATCAGAGACGTACAAAGTCACGTGGTTGCCGGTGTCGCGAAATATTTTATCCCTGTGATATTTTATGGCAGAAGTGCTTCTGCGCATGCGCGAAATTGTGTACAACAATCTGCATGGTGATATTTTATGGCGGAAGTGCTTCTCCGCATGCGCGAAATTGGGTGCGAAAATAAAATTTTTTGTTAGTCTTTCCAACTTTCACGTCACCGTTTGCTACATTACCAACACTGTTTTTACACTGGTTTGATCAATTCAGTGGTTTAAATCATGGCATGCAGATTGTTGTACACAATTTCGCGCATGCGCAGAAGCACTTCTGCCATAAAATATCACAGGGATAAAATATTTCGCGACACCGGCATAGCATTTCTCTGAATCTGATCAAGAGAGCCATCAAATTATAGCACACTTGCTGCAGTGACGGAACAATTACAGTTACAGAATTCAGATTTATTCTCAAGAACATTACTCACAGCACATTCATCAAATAATCGTGGAAAATAGAGACTTAGCACGCACATTGTAGAGCTCAGCATTCGTCCGTCATAAACTAAAACTAAAACTATGATCAAGAAGTAATTTGGATGCAAGCACTCAGCAAACCAACAAATATCAATTTCCAATGCACTTACAAACTTAGGAAGCATTAATTACACATGAATGAATAGATAAGAACAAAAGGATACGTTCAATCGATGCAAATCGACGACGATAATGTTTCAGATGAAGTTTTCCTTTGCCGACCACAGCGTACGTCTCACCTACGATTGAGCTCGTCCAATATGGCGACCGAGTGCGAAGTGCGGGATCTATTTCCGAGTTTTACAAAATATAATTATTCGTAACTTATTAGTTTAGCACAACTAATTTAACATGTATATTTTATTTTATGATCATATATGTTATATTTATACATTTCAGAGAACAGTGCGGTGTTAATGATGGGATAGTTTAAGTGTAGATATAGGGGGATCAGATTACGTATGAATTAAATTCACAGAACTTATGGATGTATCGTCGCCCATGCTCCGAATTAATTTTTCCTGCATTGAGAACATTAATGCTGCCTCCAGTAACAATGAATTACTTTAGAATCTGTGTGAACTCCATACTCATGATTCGTCAACCCCCTAGCAACAGCGTTTTGTAGACTCGTCCTCCACAACAGTGGCTGGCGAAGCCGTACCGTCTGCTTTAACCTTAGAAGATTGGCCTCCATTTCCAAAATGGTGAGTATAAAATTCTGTTAACCAACGTTGCAGAGTCGCATCGCAAACAAGGATAGAGCTCATACTTTTTTTCACTGAGACAGACGACAGGATTTGTGTGGTTTTTCAGTCGTTCGACACGACGATATGTTCGAAGTTTTGGAGGGAACATGGCTGCGATTAGTTGTTTCCATGAGGACTGGAAGTGTGATGGATCGTCACCCTAAGCCACAGAAACCGTAAAAGCTACGACTGACAGCCATTCATTGAGCGAAGTACTTCGACAACAGAATGTCGGCGTACAACTAATTTGCCGATCGATTGCTATCACAGAAAAGTATAAATAATTAAATTGCATTCAAATGGTCGCTGACCGGCTTGAGCCTTGAGCCTTGATAATTGATTACTATAGACTCAAGTCCTGCGGTAGTTCTCTTTCACAACATTTACCGATAGAACGAACACATGTCTCATATATATAATGTCTCTCATAATCATTCTTTTTCCATCTTCGCCACCGTTCCCATTCCTCTAACCCCCTGTGTGTGCGCATCATGCAGTTTGTGTGTGTGTGTGTGTGTGTGTGTGTGTGTGTGTGTGTGTGTGTGTGTGTGTGTGCGTGCGGGCACCAGTGTACACACACAAACAGTGGGACAGAATGAAACATTAACAGAAAGAGAGAGAGAGAAACACACTGACGAAATACTTGTATATATCTCTACTTCTAGTTTACGAATTAGAGCTTTTCCATGTTGCTCCTTATTGAGTTTTCAACCATCTCTCTCTCTCTCTCTCTCTCTCTCTCTCTCTCTCTCTCTCTCTCTCTCTCTCTCTCTCTCTCTCTCTCTCTCTCTCTCTCTCTCTCTCTCTCTCTCTCTCTCTCTCTCTCTCTCTCTCTCTTTCTGTCTCTCTCTTTCTGTCTGTCTGTCTCTCTCTTTCTGTCTGTCTGTCTGTCTCTCTCTCTCTCTCTCTCTCTCTCTCTCTCTCTCTCTCTCTCTCTCTCCCTCCCTCCCTCCCTCTCTCCCTCCCTCCCTCTCTCTCTCTCTCTCTCTCTCTCTCTCTCTCTCTCTCTCTCTCTCTCTCTCTCTCTCTCTCTCTCTCTCTCTCTCTCTCTCTCTCTCTCTCTCTCACACACACACACACACACACACACACCCTCTTCTTCCCTTCCTCCTCCCTCCCTCCCCCCCCCCTCCTCTCTTCCTCTGTCTCTCCCTTTCTCTCCCTCCCTCCCCCCACCCCCTCTTCCCTACTCTTTTTCATTCTCAACCCCATCTCACCATTCCTAATGCTCCAACTCTCTTGGGCTGAAGTGTGAATCTTCATTAAGCATACATTATTTGGTTTTTGATCCATTTCACAGTGGAACAGAATAATCAAATTAGATGTAAGTTTGTGTCACTTTGCATTTCATTTCATTGATTAATTCATATTTCAGTTTTTATCTTCCCAAGCCGTTGGTTGGGAATTGCATTCGTTCTGCCAATCTTGCATGTGTCATAATCATTAGGTTTTGGGGATTCCCTCCCTACCTCCACCAGTGTATGGTGTTCAGGCATCATTTTGTACTAATACAAGTTTTATTTATGACTAAACAGAGCTAACACCAAGAAAAACCATCAGTACACTATGTTACATAAAGCCCAAACAAGACAATAGTTGTGGTTTTAGTAACATGGCCAGAAAAAATAGAGTCGATAGGTTGACCTCCACTTTCAATACTTTTATAAGAATTTTTTAATATAGAACACAACATCACAATTTCTCTTTTGCTGAACATTTTTAGAATTTAATACTTTACATTTCCATAGTGCTCAGAAGGCAAAGGAGATGGAACAAACTCAACAGCACAAGTTGTTGATTGCCATCCCCCAAAAAGTCTAGGGTCAGCAGAAAGAATTAAAAGGTCCGTCAAGTTACTGTAACCACAGCTCTATTTTGTTTGGCCTAGTAATAGCTTTTGCTGAGGTTTTCATTACTGGAGGGGGGAAAACAACTTTCATCTATGTGCATGTTGGTTATGTGTTTTTTGTTTTAATACATGTATGAATGGATGAATAATAATTTTTAATATTGTGGTCATTTTTGGGACTTCATTCTTGTTTTTTCATGCACAGGACTTTACGTTTTGTCCATAATTTTGAGCAAATTTCCCGTAGAGGAGAAAATAAAGTTGATTTATGGTCTTAGGTCTATGGTCTATACTTTCATAGGTTTGACATTTCCTGATAACATTACAGATTACATAGCAGTGTTCATGTACATTTTTTAAAATTTAGATAAATATGTTAAACTTATGTTCACAGAGAAATTGCAGTATTTTATCATATCTTCTGTGAAGTATCCTAGATACACAGTTAGAAACTGCACAAAAAGGTTTTAAAAGTCACTTGTATACACACTAACACACATGCACACGCACACAGCACACACACACACGCATGCATGCACGCACACACACACACTAACACACATGCACACTAACACACAAACACACATGCACACACTAACACACACATACACACACAAACACACGCACCTGCACACACAGACACATTTTCTGTATTCATCAGGAATAATGTTGGCTGCTTGTACAGTTCTAATACTGATGTTTTATCTGTTGTGTCTGTCTCCAGAATAAATACTACGCAGACACTAGGCCGGTATATAGACCCCCAGCTATTAGGGAAAAAGACCTCCAGGAATCGAGAAGATTGGAGGAACAGCACGCAGATAGCAGGTCAGAATACTCTTTTTTTTTAAGTCTGAGTGTGTGTGTGTATGTGTTTGTGTGTGTATGTGGGGGGGTAGGGTTGTTTGTGTGTGTATGAATACATGTGTGTGTGTGTGTGTGTGTATGTATGTGTGAAT
>JAWQFJ010006393.1:17500-22500 GCA_034096865.1 Theodoxus fluviatilis | reverse complement strand
CCGATTCGTTCTCTCTCTCAGGAGCCAGGAGAGAGAGATGCAGAAGCGCAAGGCCACGATAGGTTACATCGAGGAGTTCAAGAGGGCACGACAGAAGTTCAAGGAGCTGGAGAAGAGGAAGATGGAGGAGGAGAACAGACAGATCCTGGAGTACGCCCGACTCCAGCAGCAGCGTGAGGAGGAGCGCAAGCAGCAGCGCGCTGAGAAAGATGAAGCAATGGAGAAAGTACAGGAGGGAGTAAGTGTCCCGTGTGGAGCGCAGTGTATTGGGATGCAGGGGGAGGGGGCCGCTATTGCGGAGGGCCGATATTGCGGGATTTTTTTTGGTCAAAAGTTCTGCAGGCCATTTTGATTCTTTTGTCCTAAAACGCTTAAAAAACCATAAAATTTTTGTTACTTAAAAAAAAAACTTAGGAATTTTTTCTCTTTTTTTTTCAAAAAAATTTACAATCATTTTTGTAGCCCATTTTGATTATTTTGTCCCCAAACGCCAAAACAAAAATTGTGTGGTTTTTTAGGCGTTTCAGGAGGGTGAAAATGGTCAGAATCTGCTGGTAGGTTCCGTAGCCGTAGTTTTTGACTCACATGCGAAGCAAAAGTGAGTCTATGTACTGAGCCGTGTCGTCCGTCCGGGCGTTCGTCCGTCTGTCCGGGCGTAAAAAACTTTAACGTTGGATTTTTCTCGGAGACTATTAAGTCTATCAACACCAAATGTGGCATGATGGTGTATGATGACAAGGCCTCAAAAAACATACATAGTGACTTGACCTTGCTTCAAGGTCAAGGTCACAGGAGCCATAAATGTGGTCTCAAAAACAGTCATTTTTCACATTTTCCCAATTTTCTCCCGCATTATTGAGAATGGCGACCTTAGCTACAAGTGGTATATAGGTCAAAGCAAGCCCTATCTTTTGATACCAGTTTGGTTGACCTTGCTTCAAGGTCAAGGTCACAGGAGCTCTTCAAAGTTGGATTGTATACATATTTTGAAGTGACCTTGACCCTGAACTATGGCAGATAACTGTTTCAAACTTAATAATTATGTGGGGCACATGTTATACTTTCATCATGAGACACATTTGTTCACATATCATCAAGGTCAAGGTCACTTTGACCCTTATGAAATGTGACCAAAATGGGGTAGTGAACCACTAAAAGTGACTATATCTCATGGTAGAAAGTGCCAATAAGCACCATTGTGCTTCCTATGTCTTGAATTAACAGCTTTGTGTTGCATGACCTTGGATGACCTTGACCTTGGGTCAAAGTCACATGTATTTTGGTAGGAAAAATGTGTAAAGCATTTCTTTGTGTATGATGTCATTGGTAGGTTTAGTTGTTTGACCTTGACCTTGAAGGTCACCTGAAGGTCAAGGTCATATAAAGGTCAAGCATGTGAGTCGTATGGGCTTTGCCCTTCTTGTTATCAATAACGGGTGAAGCTTTATATTCTAACTCCATCCCACGTTTGACTCTCAACGGGTGGTCCCTACGCCCTAACTTCAGGGCCTGACGCTGATGTTGGACACAAACGTGACAAAAAGTAACGCGTCCGGGTTTAGGTGAAACTCCCCGGACAGGCTAAGTCAGTCAGGGGGGGTGGCGGGTGCGGCCTAGGCTGAGCGCTATCGGTAAAACCTGATCAAGAAATTTGGGGGGAAATTTTTTGAAAAAAAATATTGTTTTTTCCGAAAAAAGTAACAAAAATGTTATGGTTTTTTTACTCACATGCGAAGCAAAAGTGAGTCTATGTACTGACCCGTTTCGTCCGTCCGGGCGTCCGAAAACTTTAACGTTGGAATTTTCTCGGAGACTATTAAGTCTGTCAATACCAAATGTGGCATGATGGTGTATGATGACAAGACCTCAAAAAACACACATACTGACTTAACCTTGCTTCAAGGTCAAGGTTGCAGGGGCCATAAATTTTGTCTAAAAAACAGCCATTTTTCACATTTTCTCAATTTTCTCTTAAGTTTTTTAGATTGGAAACCTGACCTATATATGGTATATAGGGCAAAGTAAGCCCTATCTTTTGATACCAGTTTGGCATACCTTGCTTCAAGGTCAAGGTCACAGGAGCTCTTCAAAGTTGGATTGTATACATATTTTGAAGTGACCTTGACCCTGAACTATGGAAGATAACTGTTTCAAACTTAATAATTATGTGGGGCACATGTTATACTTTCATCATGAGACACATTTGGTCAAATATCATCAAGGTCAAGGTCACTTTGACCCTTATGAAATGTGACCAAAATGGGGTAGTGAACCACTAAAAGTGACCATATCTCATGGTAGAAAGTGCAAATAAGCACCATTTTGCTTCCTATGTCTTGAATTAACAGCTTTGTGTTGCATGACCTTGGATGACCTTGAATTTGGGTCAAGGCCACAGGTATTTTGGTAGGAAAAATGTGTAAAGCATTTCTTAGTGTATGTTGTCATTGCTAGGTGTAGTTGTTTGACCTTGACCTTGAGTGTCACCTGAAGGTCAAGGTCATGTAAAGGTCAAGGTCAAGCATGTGAGTCGTATGGGCTTTGCCCTTCTGGTTTAGGCGTTTTAGGACAAAAAAATCAAAATGGCCTTAAGAACTTTTGACAAAAAAAATCCCGCAATAGAGAGCCGACACCGGATGCAGTGCAGTATAGCACAGGACAATACAGCGCATTGTATTGCTATACATCATTTCATGTCATACAAACCAGTGCAGTGTAATTCAATGCCATGCAATGCAATACAGGAGGAAGTACGTATCCCACACGGAGCGCAATGTTTTGGGATGCAGTGCAGTACAGTGCCAGACAATGCAGTGCAGTGTAATGAAATACTATGCAGGGCTGAAGGCAGTACATTTTCCTGTCGAATTACAGTCAGATGCAATACAGTATATTACAATACACTGCCATACAATATGATACAATACAGTTTGAAATGAGAGTTTGGTCCCTAAGATCTCAACACTCGCTCTGACATTTGCAGGGTTTTGGTGGTGCATTCGGAGCAATGCAGTGCAGTAGAGTAAAACAAAACAAACTATGACACATACCACACAGTGTATCACAGCGCAGACCAATTCAGGGCACTACTGCAGTGCAGTATGTTTCCATCTGTAGCATACAATACAATAAGCGGCAACCCAGTGAGGGTTAATTAAGCTGGAAATTTGTGAAAAACCACATCCATCTGCAGGCTGGTTGCATGCTCCCCAGGGAGTTGAGATGGTGTTGGAGTGATGAAAAAGGTGACTGGATGACTAGAGGGGTTAAAGCATGTGGTTTGAGCTCCCATCAATGGGTGGAAAGTCACTATACAAAAAAAACACCTTTAGCCTTTACCTTACCTTTATCCTTACCCTACCCTTTTTTTACCCTTACCTTACCCTTCCCTTACCCTACCCTAACCCTACCCTTACCTTACCCTTACCTTACCCTACCCCTACCTTACCCTTACCTTACCTTACCCCTACCCTTACCTTACCCTACCCTACCCTTACCTTACCCTTACCATACCCCTACCTTACCCTTCCCTTACCCTACCCTTACCTTACCCTTCCCTTACCTTACCCTACCCTTACCCTACCCTTACCTTACCCTTCCCTTACCCTACCCTACCCTTACCCTTCCCTTACCCTACCCTACCCTTACCTTACCCTTCCCTTACCTTACCCTACCCTACCCTTACCTTACCCTACCCTTACCCTACCCTTACCTTACCCTTCCCCTGCCCTACCCCTACCCTTACCTTACCCTACCCTTACCTTACCCTACCCTTACCTTACCCTACCCTTACTTTACCCTTACCTTACCCTACCCTTACCTTGCCCTTTCCTTGCCCTTACCTTGCCTTACCTTGCTTTACCTCACCTCACCTTACCTTTGCCTTACAGCTGTCCAGACAGATTGCCCAGAAAGAGAAGGACCGGGAGGAAATGGAGAACGTCCGATTGGAACTGTATCTGGAGGAGCAAGAAGAAAAGGCTCGAAAGCAGGAACGGGTGAGTGGGGCTTTGAGCAAACACAAAGTTTCCCTGTCAGGCCTCGGACCCAGTGTAGTGTGCATGTCATTGTTTTGTTGCATCGTGTCATGTTTCAGACTGATCAAATAGAATGAGTAAATATCTTTCTTCTATCATTTTAATCAGACAACAGTTATCATAGTTATAATGATAATGATGGTGATGATTCATTGACGACGACGATGATGATGATGATGATGACAGTAATGACAAGGATGATGATGGTGGTGATGATGATGGTGATTCATTGACTTTGATGATGATGATGATGATGATGATGACAGCAATGAAAATGATTATGGTGATGATGATGGTGATTCATTGATGATGATGATGATGACGCTATTTTATTCTTTGCTGAAGAAGTTGCCAAAAGGCATCAAAATATTCTAAGAAGTACAAACACAGAAAGTCATCTTGTTTTTTGTTTTCTTTCTCATTTTTGGAGATGATGATGATGATGATGATGATGACAGCAATGAAAATGATGATGATGATGATGATGATGATGGTGATTCATTGATGATGATGATGACACTATTTTATTCTTTGCTGAAAAAGTTGCCAAAAGGCATCAAAATATTCTAAGAAGTACAAACACAGAAAGTCATCTTGTTTTGTTTTTTTTCTCTCTTTTTTGGAGATGATGATGATGATGATGATGATGATGATGATGATGATGATGATGATGGTCGTGGTGGTGGTGGTGGTGGTGATGGTGGTGGTGGTGGTGGTGGTGATGATGATGATGATGATGATGATGATGATGATGATGATGATGATGATGATGATGATGATGATGATGATGATGATGATGATGACGACGACAACAACAAATATGAAATCAGAAATGACAAGAATGAGGAGGAAGAGGAGGATTGTGAATATGATGATGATGATGGTGGAGGTGGTCGTGGTGGTGATGATGATGGTCACAATGGTCATGGTGGTGGTTAGTGGTGGTCATGGTGGTGGTGGTGG
>JAWQFJ010006393.1:10000-12500 GCA_034096865.1 Theodoxus fluviatilis | reverse complement strand
AGATCTTAGGGACCAAACTCTCATTTCAAACTGTATTGTATCATATTGTATGGCAGTGTATTGTAATATACTGTATTGCATCTGACTGTAATTCGACAGGAAAATGTACTGCCTTCAGCCCTGCATAGTATTTCATTACACTGCACTGCATTGTCTGGCACTGTACTGCACTGCATCCCAAAACATTGCGCTCCGTGTGGGATACGTACTTCCTCCTGTATTGCATTGCATGGCATTGAATTACACTGCACTGGTTTGTATGACATGAAATGATGTATAGCAATACAATGCGCTGTATTGTCCTGTGCTATACTGCACTGCATCCGGTGTCGGCTCTCTATTGCGGGATTTTTTTTGTCAAAAGTTCTTAAGGCCATTTTGATTTTTTTGTCCTAAAACGCCTAAACCAGAAGGGCAAAGCCCATACGACTCACATGCTTGACCTTGACCTTTACATGACCTTGACCTTCAGGTGACACTCAAGGTCAAGGTCAAACAACTACACCTAGCAATGACAACATACACTAAGAAATGCTTTACACATTTTTCCTACCAAAATACCTGTGGCCTTGACCCAAATTCAAGGTCATCCAAGGTCATGCAACACAAAGCTGTTAATTCAAGACATAGGAAGCAAAATGGTGCTTATTTGCACTTTCTACCATGAGATATGGTCACTTTTAGTGGTTCACTACCCCATTTTGGTCACATTTCATAAGGGTCAAAGTGACCTTGACCTTGATGATATTTGACCAAATGTGTCTCATGATGAAAGTATAACATGTGCCCCACATAATTATTAAGTTTGAAACAGTTATCTTCCATAGTTCAGGGTCAAGGTCACTTCAAAATATGTATACAATCCAACTTTGAAGAGCTCCTGTGACCTTGACCTTGAAGCAAGGTATGCCAAACTGGTATCAAAAGATAGGGCTTACTTTGCCCTATATACCATATATAGGTCAGGTTTCCAATCTAAAAAACTTAAGAGAAAATTGAGAAAATGTGAAAAATGGCTGTTTTTTAGACAAAATTTATGGCCCCTGCAACCTTGACCTTGAAGCAAGGTTAAGTCAGTATGTGTGTTTTTTGAGGTCTTGTCATCATACACCATCATGCCACATTTGGTATTGACAGACTTAATAGTCTCCGAGAAAATTCCAACGTTAAAGTTTTCGGACGCCCGGACGGACGAAACGGGTCAGTACATAGACTCACTTTTGCTTCGCATGTGAGTAAAAAAACCATAACATTTTTGTTACTTTTTTCGGAAAAAACAATATTTTTTTTCAAAAAATTTCCCCCCAAATTTCTTGATCAGGTTTTACCGATAGCGCTCAGCCTAGGCCGCACCCGCCACCCCCCCTGACTGACTTAGCCTGTCCGGGGAGTTTCACCTAAACCCGGACGCGTTACTTTTTGTCACGTTTGTGTCCAACATCAGCGTCAGGCCCTGAAGTTAGGGCGTAGGGACCACCCGTTGAGAGTCAAACGTGGGATGGAGTTAGAATATAAAGCTTCACCCGTTATTGATAACAAGAAGGGCAAAGCCCATACGACTCACATGCTTGACCTTTATATGACCTTGACCTTCAGGTGACCTTCAAGGTCAAGGTCAAACAACTAAACCTACCAATGACATCATACACAAAGAAATGCTTTACACATTTTTCCTACCAAAATACATGTGACTTTGACCCAAGGTCAAGGTCATCCAAGGTCATGCAACACAAAGCTGTTAATTCAAGACATAGGAAGCACAATGGTGCTTATTGGCACTTTCTACCATGAGATATAGTCACTTTTAGTGGTTCACTACCCCATTTTGGTCACATTTCATAAGGGTCAAAGTGACCTTGACCTTGATGATATGTGAACAAATGTGTCTCATGATGAAAGTATAACATGTGCCCCACATAATTATTAAGTTTGAAACAGTTATCTGCCATAGTTCAGGGTCAAGGTCACTTCAAAATATGTATACAATCCAACTTTGAAGAGCTCCTGTGACCTTGACCTTGAAGCAAGGTCAACCAAACTGGTATCAAAAGATAGGGCTTGCTTTGACCTATATACCACTTGTAGCTAAGGTCGCCATTCTCAATAATGCGGGAGAAAATTGGGAAAATGTGAAAAATGACTGTTTTTGAGACCACATTTATGGCTCCTGTGACCTTGACCTTGAAGCAAGGTCAAGTCACTATGTATGTTTTTTGAGGCCTTGTCATCATACACCATCATGCCACATTTGGTGTTGATAGACTTAATAGTCTCCGAGAAAAATCCAACGTTAAAGTTTTTTACGCCCGGACAGACGGACGAACGCCCGGACGGACGACACGGCTCAGTACATAGACTCACTTTTGCTTCGCATGTGAGTCAAAAACTACGGCTACGGAACCTACCAGCAGATTCTGACCATTTTCACCCTCCTGAAACGCCTAAAAAACCACACAATTTTTGTTTTGGCGTTTGGGGACAAAATAATCAAAATGGGCTA
>JAWQFJ010006393.1:2500-5000 GCA_034096865.1 Theodoxus fluviatilis | reverse complement strand
TTCAGTTTCATTAGGGCATGTTTTGTTTGAGTTTCATTAGGGCATGTTTTGTTTCAGTTTCATTAGGGCATGTTTTGTTTCAGTTTCATTAGGGCATGTTTTGTTTCAGTTTCATTAGGGCATGTTTTGTTTCAGTTTCATTAGGGCATTTTTTGTTTCAGTTTCATTAGGGCATGTTTTGTTTGAGTTTCATTAGGGCATGTTTCGTTTCAGTTTCATTAGGGCATGTTTTGTTTGAGTTTCATTAGGGCATGTTTTGTTTCAGTTTCATTAGGGCATGTTTTGTTTGAGTTTCATTAGGGCATGTTTTGTTTCAGTTTCATTAGGGCATGTTTTGTTTGAGTTTCATTAGGGCATGTTTTGTTTCAGTTTCATTAGGGCATGTTTTGTTTCAGTTTCATTAGGGCATGTTTTGTTTGAGTTTCATTAGGGCATGTTTTGTTTGAGTTTCATTAGGGCATGTTTTGTTTCAGTTTCATTAGGGCATGTTTTGTTTGAGTTTCATTAGGGTATGTTTTGTTTGAGTTTCATTAGGGCATGTTTTGTTTGAGTTTCATTAGGGCATGTTTTGTTTCAGTTTCATTAGGGCATGTTTTGTTTGAGTTTCATTAGGGCATGTTTTGTTTGAGTTTCATTAGGGCATGTTTTGTTTGAGTTTCATTAGGGCATGTTTTGTTTCAGTTTCATTAGGGCATGTTTTGTTTGAGTTTCATTAGGGCATGTTTTGTTTCAGTTTCATTAGGGCATGTTTTGTTTCAGTTTCATTAGGGCATGTTTTGTTTGAGTTTCATTAGGGCATGTTTTGTTTCAGTTTCATTAGGGCATGGTTTGTTTACATGCGTCGGCATTTGGATTTAGTATTTTACATGTATGTATAGTGTATGTGTGGATCCTTATAATGTGCAAAACTCCACACCCACAAGCATGCGCAATGCTCACAGAGGTATAAAAGTTCAGCCATTTAAAAGGTGTGTTTTATGTCTTCTTTTAAAGTGAGAGAGTTCAGAAGACATTCTCAGCAGTTCCGGAATCTGGTTCCAAGAATTCAGTCCCACAAAACAGGATGATTGGTGGCCGTGGCCACTCAGCCGTCTCTGTGAGACACAGAGGCGATTTTGTGTCGAAGATCTCAATTTCCTGGTTCTATGAGCTGCGCCCACAGGTAGGCAGGGGCTGGACCAGAAATGCAGTGAATACATGTGATGCCACTAATAATGGCTGCCAAGAACATCAGGACATTTTTTTCTTGTTAGGAACAAGAGTGGTGAATTTTGGCAGCAACGGTCTGGTCTGGCAACAAAGACCACTGTGGACATGGACTCCACCTTGACTTCTGTGAAGTCCACGTCTCTTCCAGAATAAAGATGGCACAATCCTCAGAGACAGCGTTTCATGTTTTTTAAAGTTTCAGCCAAGTTGACATTCTGAGCAGCTGGAGGTAAACAGATCCAAGTCCTTACCTGTTTTCTCTGACTTGTTGCCTCATCTTCTCGTCACGCAGGAGGTCCAGTTTTCGTCGCTCCAATTCTCGAGCCAAAGTTTCATCCTGTTCCTTCTCTCTCTCACGAATCATTCTGTCTCTCTCTCCCTGAAAGTGAAAAATGAAGTTACTTATTGAAAGAAAAAAAAATCAACATTGGCCATGTACCACAATCCAATATACTACATTCCACTATACAACTTCATATTACATCGAATCTCATTATATTCTCTCTCTCTCTCTCTCTCAGAGACAGGCATAGAAAACATTCTCGAATCTCTCTCTTTCTCTCTCTCACACATACATAAACACACACACAAACACACAACCACACACACACACACAACCACACACACACAAACACACACACACACACACACACACAGACAAACAAACACACACACACACACACACACACACATACACACACACAGAGAATCACAGCTAGGGCTATGTACCTTCAAGATGGCTTCTTCCATCTCTCTCTCTCTTGCCTCCTGCTGCATCTGGCGGACGAAGCGTTTCCGCTCCACTCGCTCGTCTTGTTTCATGCATGCTTCTTGTAGCTTGGCGATCTGTACCTGACGTCTGTTATTGCAAAAATATGAAGAGATCATGAATAAACACTTTGCCACTTTGTGGTAGCACAATAAGAAGTGATACACACACACACACACAAACACACACATATACACCACATGAACACGCACATATACACCATGCATGAACACGCACACATACTCTCTTTCTCAGTCTCACTCACTCACACACTCTCTCAGTCTCACTCACTCAGTCTCACTCACTCAGTCTCACTCACACACACACACACACACACACACACACACACACACACACACACACACACACACACACACACACCCACACATATACACCACATGAACACGCACATATACACCATGCATGAACACGCACACACACTCTCTTTCTCAGTCTCACTCACACACTCTCTGTCTCACTCACTCAGTCTCACACACACACACAGACACACACACACACACA
>JAWQFJ010006392.1:0-10226 GCA_034096865.1 Theodoxus fluviatilis | reverse complement strand
CCTTTCTGCATTCCATCTTCTACTTCTAATCCTAACTCATTTGCAGCTGCAAGCAAACCAGATTTATCCATCTGGCATACATCTTCCACACTGAGTTCCATTTTAGAATTTTAAACGTAAAATTCTGTATGATGTAAACTCAGGGTTGTTTCACAGAAGTAACTGATTTGAACATGCAATATAGTGACTGAGGCAAATCAATTTCACATTTCATCTACCATGGCATTTACATGAACTAATCAATAGCACATGATCTTGGACGAAAGCCCCCAAACTGTTACATAACCGTCCCCTTGATTTTTCTGAACTAGGGGTATGAATTAAATTTTCTTCCAGATTAGGAACGGCTATGAACCTTAATAATTCACTTGGCTCAATAATTGATTATATGCCTCATGCCATGCACAAAATCACTAACAAACAAAGGTTATTCTGAACAAAACTATTTCTTTAATGTATAATAAAGATATTCCAACTAGCAATATAAATGTACCACTACTAATGGTTAATAAACACAATGAATTAATTGGCTAATGGATTCAATTGGTTGCAACCACGAAAATAAAGAAACAGAGTTCAGTCTTCGAATTTTCACTTTTCAGTTAATGTTCATCATTGAGGAGAGGGTTTCCTTCACGAAAGTTCAGTTCGTTGGTTTAAAGTTCTTTTCACATTCACAGGGGGGATGAGGACAGAGAGAGAGAACAGGTGCACATCTACTCATCCATTTTTGTTGTATGGTGGCAGACTTGTTGAGGAGGGCATGGTCGAATCTCTCCACATTGAAACTTCTGCACACATTGCCGGGAAGGGTCGCTTCGCCTCCTGTAACCGCCAGGCGTGGACGGGAGTGGAATAGATCTCGTTTCTCTGAGATCCAGAGCCGAACTGACTTGCGAGTTTCTCTCTGCTGTCCACCGTCCCTCGTTATCACCGGCTGTCATCAGCCGTCCGTGTGAGGCAGCGTGAGGCGGCGCCAGACCGTCCCGAAAAACTCCGTCTCTGTGAACCCTCGAGGAAGGGTCAGGCCCAGCGATGATGACTTAACAATAGACAATGCTTCTCTCTCCCTGGAGCAGTCCTCCGCATCTCCTATTGTTTCACCATCAAGTCTTTCCGTCTCTCTCTCTCCTGTTGCTTAATTAATTTTGGGCTGACCACCGGCATTCTCTCCAGAACGGGTCAACTCTCCAAATTATCAAACACCACTAACATAAGATTCTACATCTGTTGTCGCAGCTCTTTCTCCTCCTCTTTCTTCTGTTGTTGCTGTAGCAGAAGTTTTATCATTACCGACATGTCCTCTGCCGGTTGTTCTTTCGCCTCTTCGCGTGCGGCGGCCGATCTCGTTAATCTTTTCTCGCCTTCAGCGTCCATGCTTTTCTACTTTTTTTCGATTCGCCGTCTCGGGAACCAATGTTGCGGGTAGGTGGTCTCTGACATGCGGTCCGTCCCAGCTCGCGCCAGGAGAGTAGAAGCAGGACTTCGGCGGGAGTTTTTCTATAGGAAGATCTTTATTCCATGGCTTGGCAATAACGTACAGCGAACTCATCAAGAACGAGATCATCAAGAAGCCGTCGAACCAAGAATTATATTCAAAAAGCACAGCAACCGAAAAACAAAAATGACGTCAGGCACTTATGACGCTATCATACATTTTTACGTGTTGACGCTACACATTCTTTCATAGACGATTTACACCCACAAACACAAGTTCTTTGCTACATGAACAAACCACCTCCACATTCTTCCGCAACACTAGCAAAAGCAATCACTGAAACGGACAATAGTGACGACATAGACTAATAATTATTAATTTTAGACTGTATGTACTTTGTTTTTAGTTTAGTTACGTCAGTGTCATTCCTATAGCCCGTTTCAGAGATTGGTTTTGCTAGCGTATCACAGTCCTTTGAAACCCGCTTCAGCTATTCATGAGGGCGATCGAGTGCTCGAGAGCGCTTGCTCTGTTCGCCTCCCGGGTAAGCCATCTCGTGTCTGCTAGTGTAGAAATAGTAGAAGTAGTAGTAGCAGAAGTAGCAGCAGTAGTTGTTGGAACTGTGAGCAGCGTTCTCAGGAAGAGAGTGTCACAGCGGGATGATGCTCAGCTTTACATTTTCAGTGAAGAGTCTCTTTCTAAGTCTTCATAAACTTGCTTTGACATGACGAGAGAGATCCATCGCCAGATTAGAAACACCTTTTCACTTTCTTCTTCTTTGTTCCTCTCTCCATCTATCTCGTTTGATAGACCTACATGTTAAGAAAACATTGGACATGGGCTTCCAGAAAGATCAATAGATACAAATCTTAAATGTTACCATCATGCTCTGCATGTTTCATTTTCTAGAGACTAATAACTGCAGACGCAAAGCTTCCAGTGTGTTTTAAACGATTTGGTCTTTCAGAGGCATGGGTCAAGATCACTTTGTTGTGGTATTTATTAGCTTTCTAAATAATATAATTATAATTATTTTTTAAACTTTGGAAAGTCAAAAGAAAAAAAGATCCTCTATATCCAAAAATGCGACCATTCACACGAGGTAATTGGAAATAGACAACCATGTGCACTTGTACAGCAATCCGTTTATTAGAATTAAAAACCCACGCACAGAACTGCTGAGGCATTGCAAGCCACGCCCACCTCCAGTGCTTTCCGGAGATGCGAGTTTACGACCATTACCTTGGTCAAGGGCGCTAACTGTAAACGTGACTGCGAACAGACTGGCACGTCGATGCCTTGCACTCAAAACATCACGCATGAATGGGTTGAGATGGTCGCTTTGAAGCCTGTATGACAATACACTTGGGGTATGCTTATCATAGTGTGCGTCTCCTCCCTACTTCCCACCCATCTTCCAGCCAACCAAAGACCTGCAGCCAACATCCCTGCGTCACGTTTGTCTACCTCTTCAGTCGGAGAAAAGCAGCAACGCACAACAAGCCTTATATTTCGGAGAAAGCATTAACACAACAGCCAGTTTCAAGACGCAAACACGACACAACCGCAATCCGATGTAATGCTGCTACAGTATTCAGAACGAGCGTCAATGCGTATTGATGCATTTTTCTACACGTGAACGAGATCACATTCTTATGAACTTCGAACGAATGTTATTTCGATTTGTATCGAGTATTGGGGAAATGAGACCTCATTAGCCAGCGCTTCGATTGTTTGCAGTCGTCCACCATCGCATGGCAGTGAACTGTTGTTGCCGTGGACAGACTCATCAAAAGAGGAAAACGCAGGAATACTTACCTCTGAGTCCGACAGGCTTTTGATAAGAAATCCTGCAACTCGCAGACCAGCGCGCGGTGGCTGCAAGTGCAACTCTCAGCAACAGTTTCATAGCGAGAAATCTGGTGCGCGACAGCAAAGGCAGACGACGCGGCTGCTGGCGTAGGGCAGATTAACCCCAACAGAGGCAGCTGCTTGCTTTGGTGGGAGTTTTCCTGTACTGTGAGTTTCAATCATCAATGCGCTGCTTTGCGCAGTGGTGGTGTGTGCTGCCAATGTGGGGCGCCAGCAGTTTTATGCTAGAGGTCAACCACGTTAGAAGGGGGTGAGGGAGGGGAGGTATATATCAGTTTTTTTGTGATAATTTCCTTTTAAAAACCAACCAGTCAAACAACTGATATGGGGTGTGGGAATGCTGGCATTGGTCACGATTTAAGCGAGTTTCTCAGGACTAGGATACACTAGCAAAGTTGGTCAAAGGCAAGCCAGCTAAGGCGCGTTTCGTTCCAAGAGGTGTTCAAACCATTCACTCATTCGCCAGTGGCGAGTAAATATTCATTTCCTCGGGGTAGATAAAAGTGCAGATCTCGCTCACCCGAATAAAATAAAGCACATCGATAATGTTTCCCACTGTCACATAGCGCTCATGTGATAAGGCCAGTTTTAGCGAGAATCCTAATATCCCGTCCACTCCGTTCTAATTAATAGTCATGAAATCTGGCGCCGGTCTGACGAAGTTTTTCTTGTTTGTGTGTGTGTGTGTGTGTGTGTGTGTGTGTGTGTGTGTGTGTGTGTGTGTGAGAGAGAGAGAGAGAGAGAGAGAGAGAGAGAGAGAGAGAGAGAGAGAGAGAGAGAGAGAGAGAGAGAGAGAGAGAGAGAGAGAGGCTTTTTTTTGTTCAGGCCGGCTACCCGTCACAATGATAATTAAGTTCGAGTGACAATGACAATGGATAACGATTACAATTCATGATGGACATTTAATCAAGAGTCATGTTTGGTGAACCTTCTTTCATCATGAACATTTCTCTACGTTTATATAGAGAGTAGTGGATAAACAAAACTACATCTCTCGTCGTTTTTTAAATCGATTCCTTCCAATAAATAAACTCACCTCATTTGGTCATGTCTAAGTGTCTCCGAAGATATTTCTTCTTTGTATCGTCATCCAAGGACAACTCAACAGAAAATGCTTCTCGTCCTCGACGCCTCTGTAATAGTTAGTGCGTGAGAGAGATTAAACTTTATCAAACTTTATTATTCAAGGGAAATACATTAATTAGGCATAACTGCCTATCTTACTTCCAGCCCTTGTTAAAACAAGAAAACAAACAAACAAATCCAATCCCATCCCCTATTATTAAGGCCGACGACCCATCTTACATTAAAAGATATGTACAAACTAGTAAGGGGTTACATATAGGGATAGACAACTCCCACAGTACACAAAATGATATGAGGATTAATATCTTGTCTATATCTTCTTACAACAGTATGTAGTATATCATGTTACATTACTATTAGTATGATAATGGCATTGAACTATTGATATATTTGCATTTTAAAATTAACATTTGTGGACATGATCTTGCAGCACGACGTAGTTTGTCATACAAAAAACGCCTTAACTATAATGTCCTAAAATCATTCTCACATATACATAAAAAATTGACTTTACTACAAGTCGCGCTGAGAACGAAACAACTGATCTCACTGGCAGAGTCATGCTTATACATGATTATCTGACAACTTTTCCTGCTTTTCGTTGTGTAGTTTAAAAGCATAAAATATAAACATTGCAACATCTCGTGATCTTATTACATCTCGTCCGTTGAGTAAATATTTTACCTCTGCGTAATTTTTTATCTATATATGTTTTAAGATATTATTTTTCCTCAGATCATCACACTCTGGACAGTGGATTAAAAAGTGACTTTCGTCTTCATACTTTGAACAGAATGAACATTCTTTCCTCGAGTTAGGCTCATTTCTTTGGTTCAATTTGAGACAGCTGTTCCGGAGACGGAAGCGAACAAAAGCATCCCTAAATGTTTTAATATTCACACTATTGAGATAGTTTTCGCATTCTGACTTCTGTTTAAACGAACTGTATAACGTGAGCTGATCGCTCTCGGTAAGTTTCATGCTCCATTCCTATCGGTAGCAATCACGCAATCTCTGTCTGAGCACCCGGATAAAACCCTTTTCATTGTTAGTCCCACTATTTGTCCATACATACCCGAACCCAAGTTTCGATAGGCATTGTTGGACAGATTGTACCCAGTTCATTTTTACTGATGTATTCTCCTTCAGTAACATAGTATAGGCTTGTTTGGGCAGTCTGTCAGCAGCTATCTTACACAGTCGCAGCCATTATTTCACCGCTCGGGTCACTGTATTTATATACAGAGGATACCTACCAAGTTCATCGAGACACATAATGTTAGAACTTTTTGCACTACATTAAAAACTTTCTTGTATGCAAACATGTGTGCCTTCTCAATACAGTCTCTTTTTTCTAGTCCCCATATCTCAGAACTATAAAGTAAGGATGGCTGTACCTGGGCATCATATAATCGGAAAAAAATTGTCGTATTCGTAGTATGGAGATTCCACATCGCCTTCAGCAACTGTACAGTTTTCTGCTTTGCTCTTACAGTCAGGTTGTCAAGAGAGGAAGAAAGAGACAATCTAGTAGTAAATACAAAACCCAAGTACTTATACTGATTAACAACCTCCAGCAGCCTACCCCCCAATGACCACCTCTCTCCCCGGCCCAAAAATCCGCCTCTTCGAAAGACCATGACTTTGGTTTTGTCAATATTGATGGATAGGCTAAGTTCTTGGGATGAGTGGTGGAGGTTGTCTATCTGCCATTGTAGGCCAACAGGAGTTGTAGCTAGTAGAACAATATCGTCTGCAAAGATAAGGGAGAAGATCTCTGACGAACCAAGCAACAACTGCACGCCATGCCTCCCATGACTGCGGATATATCTTGCAACACATTCAAGAAATAGACAAAAAAAACTATCGGGGACTCAACTGACCCCTATCTTACACCGACCGAGCAGTCAAAGAAATCTGTGGTAGCGTATACTGCCTGAAGCATTCCAAGGAACTTGGTTGACATACCTGCCTCAGATAGAACCTTCCAGAGTCGTGATCTGTCCACGGAGTCGAACGCCTTATGGTAGTCGACAAAAGCTGCATAGAGCTTCCCACGACCACTACCATACACATGCTTGACCGCTATTGAGAAGAGAGTGAACATGTGGTCAATGGTCGAGTGGTCCTTCCTGAATCCTGCTTGCTCAGTGCAAAACTTATTGCCCTCTCTTGTCCAGCATCCTAGGCGTTGCGTCAACACAGACATAAATTTTTACTCAAACTGCACAGTAATGAAATTCCTCTGTAATATGTTTTATGAAACCTATCGCCGCTTTTATGTATAGGGATGATAACAGATTTGTACCAGCACTGTGGAAAGCATTGTCTTTCAAAAAGAACATTAAAAAGGGAAACAAGATAATACTAGTTTATTCATATGCACATACCTTCACTTGACAGGCAAGTTCATGGCGTTTATAATCCAAAGAATCAACACTCATACAGCCACTCAACACCACATTCCTACAAACTTCACACACTACACACATAAACAAAAAACAAAAACTAAGATCCAGTAGAACAAATAGAACAAACTATACAATATACACAGCACTTGCAGGCCAGGTCAAGTAAGGCGAAGCAGCTCAGCGGGAAAGGCGGATCGGAAGAGGTGGGTCTTTAGCATTCTGTAAACCCGAGTCAGTAGTGAATACTTTTGCCGGTAGGCGAAATCTCTAGTTTACTAGAATGGGTCTTAAGAGCACTTTTGAAATGGGGCAGAGTGTCAGAATGACGGACTGAGCGAGGGAGACTATTCCAGGTTACATGTCCGATATAGGAGAAGGCACGCTGTCCTTGAGTTTTCTTATTACGGCGGGGGACCTTAAGCATTCTAGAGTCAGCAGCTGAGCGTAGAGATCTGGAGGGCGTGTAGACTGCAAGAATTTCTGTAAGAGCGTGTGTTGCGGTGTTGTCGATGGATTTGAAGCACAAAGTAGCAAGTTTATAATCTATCCTCTGAGAGATGGGGAGCCAGTGAAGTGCATGTAGGAGTGATGAGACATGGATAAGCTTGGGACATCGAAAAACTAGCCTAGCAGCACAATTCTGAAGATATGGGGATATTTATCCTTCTGCAATTTGAGATAATCCCCAGGGATGTCATCAATTCCTGCAGCCTTTTTATGACTTATTCTTGCGAAAGCCTGCCTTACTTCCTCTTCTCTAATCGGTGCATCAAGTCTATCATCTTTGACAAAAGAACCACCGTTACTATAATGGGTTGTACACCTGTTCTGATTAAAAAGACCATGAAAGTACGTTCTTCAGTTCTTTAAGTCTACGGAGGGAGCCGGGGTTCTGTTTATGGTTTGCTTCATCATGGGCCAGAAGACTGCTCAATTATGCACATTTAAAATTAAGGTTAGACATGTAGTCATCAAGTAAATTTCTTTTTTTTTCGCGGATTAGTTTTTTGTCGTGATTTCTTGTCTTTACAAATTGTTCCCTGTTGTAATGGAGAAATAGGTTTTTGGAAGTATCTCACCTGAGAAAGAGTTGATTTTTGCTGGTACGTTAAGGGTGAAGTTAGTAGCAAAGACCATATATACACTAAGACCGCGCACTCGAGCGATTTTCCTTTACGCGAAGCGAGGTCAGAATTTAGAGTTACGTCCCTTTGCGAGAACATGCTGTTCCGCGATGACCAGTGTTGTGACACAGAGACTTCGGTCGGTTTCGAATACTGTTTACAAAGGGTAAGATGTCTAAACGATTGTTTTTTTCAATTCGAACTTAATGCAGGATTTCTTACCGTCAACCACACATCGTGCACACAATAAAGAAAAAATCTTAACTTACTTCAATTGTCCAGTACAGAGATTGCAGCGAGGTGCATGACGAGGCTCACACGATGCTCAGTCAGCAGAGATCGAACGAATTGTCGAATGTTTTCAGTCTATGTTGAAGCGTGGCTCCGTGTGAGCAAAGATTCCTATATATATATAGGTCTTTGATGAGAGGAACATGAGTTTGCTATTGAAAAAGCAACAGTCCAGTCTTTCTCTGGATCGCATATTTACAGTTTAAATCTTTCCAGTCATGTTTTCATCGCACAAGTTTTTCTGCCTTGGGGCCAGAGTGCAGGGAAAGTTACAGGTGCTTTGAGGATGTTTCTGTTGAAGCCAGGGTAAATGTTGATGTTTGCCACCGACCGTCTGAGAGTTGAAACAGACGGCAAGATGAAAATTCTTTTCAGCAATCTGTACGCCTTTGGGCTTGCATGAAACAAGGAGAGTGCCATATTTCTATCTCTTTCTGTCCATCTGTAGCCTTTCTTTTTCTTGCCAACCATTCGCAGCTGGGAAGAGATGAATTTCACTGTTGGTGTCGGAAGGAAATTATGAAGTTCTTCTATCACAGCAGCTTTTCGTGCAGCAATGTTGAGGTCCTGGCTTTTCTTCTTTGATGATATTCTCTTTGCTGTTTTCTTGCATCGATACAGCTGGTTCCTTACAGCTCGTAGCTTCTTGTCCAACTTGTCCAATTTCTTTTCCTTCTGGGATGAACTGGTGGTGGGAGCATCGGGTGGAAGATCAGCACAGGATTGATTTAAGTCACTGTCAGGAGAATGTGGTTCTGCATTTTGTTCTTTTTCCCCAAAGCTCAAGTCATGAACGGAATTTCGTTTTTTCTGTGGATACGGTCGCTTTTGTGAAACTCTGGGCGGGGGATTTGGTACATCAAAAATGGTAGGAATGGCATTCCAAACTAGTCTGTCCTTCTCAGCCGGACGCAGAAATTGATGTGATTCAAAATGGTTACTGCACAGCAAATAGCCACCAGAACGCAGTTGAATGGCACTTTTCCCTATTAAGTCTTGACGTCTTGTATTCTGGACCCATTTTTGGCATCTTTCCTCTTCTCGGGGGAAGTGGAAAAACGAAATCCCACGGCAGTCGTATTTGTATCTGGCATTGGAGCACGCAATCGCAGAGCAGAAATCACCCCCGCTCCTTGACCTTTGCCGCTTCATTTTTCTGAACTTGCAGTGCAGCCCAAAACACAAGAAATTAGACTTCGCTGTTCTCCATGGGGAGCTGGGCTTAACGTCGTCAAAACTGACTCGCCTTTTTATGTCACATCACACATATGGTGTTCCTATAAGACGGGATCGTCGTCGTCTCTCTCCCATCGCATGCATCGCCACTCTCCCCTATCCCTCTCCATCCCTAGACTGTCGTCTGTATGATCGTCTCTATTATTGGGTTCTGGCATTCTTTCTCCCTCCGTCCATTACAGTGGGCAGATGGGGTCAACAGTGTCGGAAAAAAAACCAATAACCGTACTTGGCCCAGCGGAAGAGTGGCGCCACGACAGCGTGAGAGAAAACAACGATGCTGAGAGACATAAGTTAGGGGTCTACAGGTCACGCCAGGAAGGGACAATCGGTAAAACAGATAAGGGTGGGACATGAGAGAGGAGATGAGAGGAGAGAGAGAGTAACGAGGATGGGAGAGACCAGAGTAGGACGAGAGAGAGAGAGGTAGAGAGAGCGAGAGAGAGAGGATGAGACGAAGATGGGGAGAGAGAGAGACGAGAGAGACGAGGAGGAGAGAAGAGAGACGATGAGAGAGAGAGCCAAGCTATTCTATGGTTATGACACAGAAGACATAAATATTACCGTCAAAAAAGCAACACAAGAGTAATAAAATAAACATGCAGGGTTTCAAACAAACATCCAGAAAACCTATACATACCTTGTACATATAATTCACACCAAACTTTATTCCTTTCACACACCACACGCAGCACACATGCACATGTGGTCACCGCCAGCGATCAGAAGTAGCACATGCGCATACGGGGGAGGTAACTCTCAAAGAAA
>JAWQFJ010006391.1:0-47429 GCA_034096865.1 Theodoxus fluviatilis | reverse complement strand
GCAGGCGCGAGGCATTGGGGGTTGCCTCCCTTGCCACGGCCTGTCTGCTGGGTTTAGGCAATCGGATTGGCTGATGCAGGCTGGCACGTGTGGGTAATAATTATGCTAATTCTTTTTCGAGGTCAAAGGGTCATATATCACTGGTTTGTCTACTGGTATGTCAAGAAAACATAGAAATTAGTTTAAATTTCTTCAAATTTCTCAGGGAGTGAAGTTGGTACCGATATCTATGTGCATCTTATCTGTTTGTCACTGTGTCTGTCGTCAGGTGCCAGTGATGGATTGATCAAGCATCCCGAGATCAGGGGGTAAAGTGTCAAGCAGTTTGAGACCCAGAGATCAGTGATAAGTTGCTATATAAAACTACATCTTCCCCTTTTATGCATCAGTGGAGGCATTACCTCTCCACAGAGGTGTCCCCAATGCCCAGGGTTATGCGCATGAAGTAGTTGAAGGAGATGGAGGAGTAGAGGTGGTACAGCAAGCCTCGCTTCACAAAGAGGTCATGGCAGGTGGTGACTTCCAGGGCTTTCAGCATGGTCTCCGACACCTTTCCCACTCCGCTGATCTGTCAGGAACAATGGAAAATTGGGGGTGAATGATCGGATGGTTATTGTTGGTTGTCACACCTGACAATGACAATTGTGCTATGTCATCCATGTCCTTAGATTTGGCATTGCCATGTACTCATCTGTCGGTCCGTCTGTCTGTCTATGTGTGTACTTGTACTGCACAATTCTCACACCTTTAATGCCTGCTCAAGGCACCCACAAAGCTATGTCCTCTTCAGTTTCGACCTCTTCATTGACTCTAGGAGTGCATTCAAAAAATGTTGGTTCCATGAAGGAGAAGGATCCATGGCCAGATCTATGTAGTATCCTCTGAGAGACACATAAGAGGAGCCTCTCAGCAGAGTGGAGCTCTCTGCACAGTACATGTCAGTCAACCAGTTCTTGCATACAGTCTGGAAAAGCACCTCTGATGCACTTGAATACCAAACACAAACACATGTAGGCCATTTCTTGAGGCACACCACTGAGGCACTTCAATACCAAACACAAACACATGAAGGCCATTTCTTGAGGCACACCACTGAGGCACTTCAATACCAAACAAACACATGAAGGCCATTCCTTGAGGCACACCACTGATGCACTTGAATACCAAACACAAACACATGAAGGCCATTCCTTGAGGCACACCACTGAGGCACTTCAATACCAAACACAAACACATGAAGGCCATTCCTTGAGGCACACCTCTGAGGCACTTCAATACCAAACACAAACACATGAAGGCCATTCCTTGAGGCACACCACTGAGGCACTTCAATACCAAACACAAACACATGAAGGCCATTCCTTGAGGCACACCACTGAGGCACTTCAATACCAAACAAACACATGAAGGCCATTCCTTGAGGCACACCACTGAGGCACTTGAATACCAAACAAACACATGAAGGCCATTCCTTGAGGCACACCACTGATGCACTTCAATACCAAACACAAACACATGAAGGCCATTCCTTGAGGCACACCTCTGAGGCACTTCAATACCAAACACAAACACATGAAGGCCACTCCTTGAGGCACACCACTGAGGCACTTGAATACCAAACACAAACACATGAAGGCCATTTCTTGAGGCACACCACTGAGGCACTTCAATACCAAACAAACACATGAAGGCCATTCCTTGAGGCACACCACTGAGGCACTTGAATACCAAACACAAACACATGAAGGCCATTCCTTGAGGCACACCACTGATGCACTTCAATACCAAACACAAACACATGAAGGCCATTCCTTGAGGCACACCACTGAGGCACTTCAATACCAAACACAAACACATGTAGGCCATTTCTTGAGGCACACCACTGAGGCACTTCAATACCAAACACAAACACATGAAGGCCATTCCTTGAGGCACACCACTGAGGCACTTCAATACCAAACAAACACATGAAGGCCATTCCTTGAGGCACACCACTGAGGCACTTCAATACCAAACACAAACACATGAAGGCCATTCCTTGAGGCACACCACTGAGGCACTTCAATACCAAACAAACACATGAAGGCCATTCCTTGAGGCACACCACTGAGGCACTTCAATACCAAACACAAACACATGAAGGCCATTTCTTGAGGCACACCACTGAGGCACTTCAATACCAAACACAAACACATGGAGGCCATTCCTTGAGGCACACCACTGAGGCACTTCAATACCAAACACAAACACATGCAGGCCATTCCTTGAGGCACACCACTGAGGCACTTCAATACCAAACACAAACACATGGAGGCCATTCCTTGAGGCACACCACTGAGGCACTTCAATACCAAACACAAACACATGGAGGCCATTTCTTGAGGCACACCACTGAGGCACTTCAATACCAAACAAACACATGCAGGCCATTCCTTGAGGCACACCACTGATGCACTTGAATACCAAACACAAACACATGCAGGCCATTCCTTGAGGCACACCACTGATGCACTTGAATACCAAACACAAACACATGAAGGCCATTCCTTGAGGCACACCACTGAGGCACTTCAATACCAAACACAAACACATGCAGGCCATTCCTTGAGGCACACCTCTGAGGCACTTCAATACCAAACACAAATACATGAAGGCCATTTCTTGAGGCACACCGCTGAGGCACTTCAATACCAAACACAAACACATGAAGGCCATTCCTTGAGGCACACAGCATCTGGCAGTTGGGGCAAGGGAAGTCCACTGTGGATGCTTAGGTAAAATGCAGTGCAAAGCTTAGTAAACCCAATTCAGTGTAACATAACACTGTTGCTGTTGCATGCATCTGTCAGTTCTGTAAATTTAGTCAATAATTGCTCCAACTGTTTCCTTTAGAGAAACATTTGCAGTGACAGTAGGGCAGTCAAAATTAGTGGCTACTTAACATTCAATTAAAATCTGAGGACATTTGACTGACACCTTATCATGCAGACACACAACTGTAAATAGTCAATTGAAAATTAGTAATCAAAAATATGCTTACAGATGGTAAAGGGGCTGTGGGTAGCTGTTGGTTTTGGTCACAAATATATAGGCTGTTTTACTAACAGTAAAGGAAGAGAAGAATCAAGAACTAAATTGTACATTTTGATTCTGAACCTAATAGCAGAAACAAAAAGGTAGTTGCAGATATCATAAGGCAGAGGGACTTGTCTACATGGCTCTAATGCACCACAAAACAGAGGTGAAGGTCAAAGATTATGTCTGGTTTTCCATTCAGATCATGATTTGATACAACTCTATGAGCATTGACAGACTCAGCACAAGATAGGCAGACAATGCAAGGAGGTGGATTTATGTCTACATTTTTCAGTAAAGCTCCATCACCTTTCTGATGAGAAGGTCCTTGATGAAGGCTCGAATAGTGTCCAGGTCTGGTGGGATCTGGAACTGACCGTTGGGCTTGTTTTGGTCTGAGCAGATCTTGGCCAGCATTCTGTTGGGAGCTATGCCTGGTGCCAGACAGAATGAAAACAAGTTAACAGGCCATAGGTGTAAATGAGTTTTGTCTTATGCATATACTTATTGTCAGACTAAGTACTAATGTGAATGATGCCTACATGTGTGTGTGTGTGTGTGTGTGTGTGTGTGTGTTAGTGCGTGTGTTAGATTTGTTAAAATATAGTTTTGACTTATGCAAATTTTGCATTCTTAAAAAAAGCATCTTATTGATTCACTTCCATTCTCATCTATGGACTCAAATACCTTTATTACTGTAATTTGCTCATAAAGTAATCTATCTACAATAATCATGTACTTTCTTCCATTTGCTAGTGAACTAACAGAACTGAACCTCTGTCATTTTAAAACTCTTTCATTTTCCTAGAAGATATTTCTCAGAAAGTCAAAAACCTATTCCCAGAAATTTTGTTGGTGATATCATACAAATCACAAACATTAAACAAATGAAACTGTGAAGTTGAATATGATGATGTATTTTCCCTCTTTCATACCCAACACTATCCCTTACTTTGCCATCACTCCCCCCTCTATCATTCATTCCCCATCCCCACCTGGTCCATTACTTTACTGTACACATGAGCATAAATATTGAAGTGAACACTCAGATGATGGTTACCTGGAGCATGGCATTCAGTTTAGGGCTCTGACTGACGTTGAAACAACAGAGTTCTGAAATCCATTCATTCAGGATTTCAGCGACAAAAAGTGTATATTCCTAATCATGACACCACACAACTGGTTAAAAGGGAATACGTTTCATCTTTCAAGACAGCATGCCCAGGCCAGAGTTCTTTCCTGCATTAGGTCAGACAAAAGTTGCTGCTGAATTCCAATAGCCTTGCTTGCCCATATGCAGTAGTACACACCTGGTTACATATGCAGTAGTACAGACCTGGTTACATATGCAGTAGTATAGACCTGGTTACATATGCAGAAGTACAGACCTGGTTACATATGCAGTAGTACAGACCTGGTTACATATGCAGTAGTACACACCTGGTTACATATGCAGTAGTACAGACCTGGTTACATATGCAGTAGTACAGACCTGGTTACATATGCAGTAGTACAGACCTGGTTACATATGCAGTAGTACAGACCTGGTTACATATGCAGTAGTACAGACCTGGTTACATATGCAGTAGTACAGACCTGGTTACATATGCAGTAGTACAGACCTGGTTACATATGCAGTAATACAGACCTGGTTACATATGTAGAAGTACAGACCTGGTTACATATGCAGCAGTACAGACCCGGTTACAAATGCAGAAGTACAGACCTGGTTACATATGCAGAAGTACAGACCTGGTTACATATGCAGAAGTACAGACCTGGTTACATATGCAGAAGTACAGGCCTGGTTACATATGCAGTAGTATAGACCTGGTTACATATGCAGTAGTACAGACCTGGTTACATATGCAGAAGTACAGACCTGGTTACATATGCAGTAGTATAGACCTGGTTACATATGCAGTAATACAGACCTGGTTACATATGCAGAAGTACAGACCTGGTTACATATGCAGAAGTACAGACCTGGTTACATATGCAGTAGTACAGACCTGGTTACATATGGTGATATGCAGAAGTACAGACCTGGTTACATATGCAGAAGTACAGACCTGGTTACATATGCAGTAGTACAGACCTGGTTACATATGCAGAAGTACAGACCTGGTTACATATGCAGTAGTACAGACCTGGTTACATATGCAGTAGTACAGACCTGGTTACATATGGCGATATGCAGAAGTACAGACCTGGTTACATATGCAGAAGTACAGACCTGGTTACATATGCAGTAGTACAGACCTGGTTACATATGCAGAAGTACAGACCTGGTTACAGACAGGAAGACTAACAAGGGCAGCACAATACCTGCGCTGGCAGTGAGGCGGGTCCTTTGCTCAATGCGGCAGCGCATCTCCCTCACTGCCTCCCCCGCATCCAGGCCGAAGGTTTGCTGGTGGAAGGGGGGGATGGGGCGACCACACTGACTGCAGGCATCACCAGGCATCAGCACTGACAGCAGGTCCTCCTCAGAACTCACCAAGGGCTGACAGTCAGCCTCTGTAGCAAGTGCAAATGAACAGCCATACAGGAAAACAGATCTAAAAAATATAATCATAATTCTTACAATGACTGTGTTGCAATATTGATCACATGAGATACTTTATGCACCTATATTGATACCTATGAACTGGATGCTTTGCATCAAATCATTAAATCATTATAAAGAGGTTTGTTTAGGTAACAGAGTAAGTAGTGAAACTTTCAAAACCCAGCTTTTGGCAGAGAATTAAATGCAGAGGCAGAATTTTAAACAGCAACTATTCATTCATCTGAGAACCCAACCCCTTTGCACTTTACCCCACTCATCCTGCCACAGTACTTCCAATCAAAACCCAGGAGTCTTCCAAGAGGTTTCAGCTAAAAGTTTGCTTGTTACTTTTCCATATCTAACAATTCATGCAAGGGAAACTTTTTTAAAAGTGCAGTATCAATCAACCAGATAGAAGAGTCCTTTTCTTCTAAAAGAAAGAAAGAAAGAAAGAAAGAAAGAAGGAAAGAAAGAAGGAAGGAAAGAAGGAAGGAAAGAAAAAAGGAAGGAAAGAAAGAAACAAAGAAAGAAAGAAAGAAAGAAATGATGTCTAGTGTGTAGGTGACTAAGTTTTCCCTCCAACTTACCAGTAGACAAACCAGTGATATTATGACCTATTGACCTCGAAAAAAGAATTAGCATAATTCATACCCACACGTGCCTGCCTGCAACGGCCAATCTGCTTGGTCGAGACATGGCGCTAGGGACGCCATGAGCAAAGGGAGGTAACTCCCAGTGCGCCGCGTCACCACCCGCCAGGTACAAATAGCGCAGGCAGAGCACGTTCCATCTCTTTGACTTTTTTCGCTGGCACTGGAGTCATGTGCTAGGGATTACCTCGGGTCACTTGTGTGATTTAAGGAGTTGGCGTTCCTTCGCTGGAGCTTGAGGGAAGTACTGCGGCTTGCCGCTGTTGGCGTCTGTTGGCGCTTGTTGTGTTACGTTTGAATTGTTCGCCTGGTAAATTTGAGCGCTCGCCCCGCTGTTCTGTTGAGTTGGCGTGTCGTTGCTTTATCAGGCTAGGTCGGCTTGCTCGCGTGTTCGCTACTTTGCTTGCCGTCGCGTTCGTTTTGTGTAGTGGTGGGTGTTCGCTCTTTCGGCGTCGGTGTTTTCTCTACGAAAACACCGGGTGCCTGTCATGGCGGTTTTTTCCCCACGTGGGTCGTGAGCGAGACAATGGAGTCGACACTGCTGGGGCAGCAAGGTCGGGGGCGGGGGGGGGGGGGGGGGGAGTACGCGTTTTTTACGAACGCGTGCTCCTACTCGTTTTTCTGCCTCGCCGTTCATGCGTAGGTCGGCTTCGTGTTTGTTCACCTGGTAAATTAAGTGCTCGCCCCGCTGTTCTAAACTGTTGAGTTGGCGTGTCATTGTTTATCAGGCTTGCGTCGACTGGCTTAGTGTTGTTGCTTTGCTGGTCGGCGCGTTCGCTTTGTGGCTGTGTGTCCGACCTGTCTCGGCGTCGGTGTTATACACCGTGTGCCTGTCAATGTCATGGCGGAACTTCCACACGCAGTTCGTGTGCGGGACAATGGAGTCGACACGTACGACGTGGGTAGCGAGGTCAGGGGCTGAGGCAGTGAGGGGAGTACGCGCTCATTACGACCGCGTGCTCTCTACTCGTCTTCTGCTCCGTCGTCTACACGTCGGTATGCTTCGCGTGCGGCCGCGTCTTTGCCTGTGCGGCAGGTATGCGGCGGACGTTCTAGTTCGCACACTGCTGTTGCGGTTTCCGTCATTGTTCGCTTTAAGCTTTTGACATCGGTGGCGTTGCTACCGGATTCGTTATTGGCACCCTGTACTACGCTGTTTCGTGTGCGAGGAATGGCGTTTTCTCTGTGGTGACAGCGAATTTGAGAATGGAGGTGTTCTCGAGTCTGACGAACGCATGCTCTGCTCGCACTCCTGCTTCGTTCCACGCATCGGTAGGGTGATTAACTGCGTGCCGCTGGGTGTCAGTGTGAACGCTTGTGTGTGCGTTTGGGTATTGGGCGCTTGCACGTTCGGGGGAGGAAGGAATTCTCGCTCATTATGAGTAGTGTTTCTGCTTTATTTCTTCTCTTGCGTTCACGTGTCGGTGTTTGGCGTGCTCCCGCGGCGTTTCCTGTTTTGCATAGGTGGCGCTGCGGAGTGCGGTCTTTGCACGCTTTTGTTGTTAATGCCCACCACGCGGTCTGCTTAGACGGTAGACTCTGTGCCTGGGTCTGCAGTTGCGCTCTCTGCTGGTGTGGTAGGGGTGGGGTGGGGTTTCTAGCCCGCCCCCTCCCCTGTCCCGTGCATTTGGGAGAGGCGTTTGCTGTCTTCTCCTCTTCTGTTTCTTGCGGCGGGTCAGACCGCGGTTGTGTTTTGCTTTCAGCCCTTCACATCACGTGTCCGGGATGTCGGGCCTGCTGGGCAGGTGGACTGCCTTGCCCAGTGTTCCGGTTCAGCTCTGCACACCACGTGTCGGCTGGTCGGATCAGCCTGGTCAGGCTGGGACCTGCCTTGCCCTGATTTGTGTTTCCTGTCCTCTGCTCCTGGACTGGTGTGCGTGCCATTCGGCTCGGCTGGAACGTTTCGTCAGCTGTGCCCTGTTCCCGCACCCCGCGGATGGTGCTGCGCTGCGGCACTCTGACGACAGGCGTTCCCGCTCTCCCCACAGGTCGAGCTCAAGCGGGTACGTATTGGGGCCACAGCGGAGCGTTGATCCCGGCCATTCAGCTGACACTGTTTGGTCCGGTGAGCATGCCGCCCCCCGCCTCGAGCGGTCCCCTGTGCCCCACCCTTGTGATTCCGAAAGGATGAACGGGGCGGCGCGGCACCCCCACTATGCTCCCGCGAGGTCGAGCTCTACGGTGGGGCCACGGCGGAGCGTTGATCCCGGCCATTCAGCTGACACTGTTTGGTCCGGTGAGCATGCCGCCCCCCGCCTCGGGCGGTTCCCTGTGCCCCGCCCTTGTGATTCCGAAAGGATGAACGGGGCGGTGCGGCACCCCCACCATGCTCCCGCGAGGTCGAGCTCTACGGTGGGGCCACGGCGGAGCGTTGATCCCGGCCATTCAGCTGACACTGTTTGGTCCGGTGAGCATGCCGCCCCCCGCCCTGTGCGGTTCTCTGTGCCCCGCCCCTGTGATTCCGAAAGGATGAACGGGGCGGCGCGGCACCCCCACCATGCTCCCGGGAGGTCGAGCTCTACAGTGGGGTCACGGCGGAGCGTTGATCCCGGCCATTCAGCTGACACTGTTGGTCCGGTGAGTATGCCGCCCCCCGCCCTGTGCGGTTCTATGTGCCCTGCCCCTGTGATTCCGAAAGGATGAACGGGGCGGCGCGGCACCCCCACCATGCTCCCGGGAGGTCGAGCTCTACGGTGGGGTCACGGCGGAGCATTGATCCCGGCCATTCAGCTCACACTGTTTGGTCCGGTGAGCATGCCGCCCCCCGCCCTGTGCGGTTCTCTGTGCCCCGCCCCTGTGATTCCGAAAGGATGAACGGGGCGGTGCGGCACCCCCACCACGCTCCCGTGAGGTCGAGATCTACGGTGGGGCCACGGCGGAGTGTTGATCCCGGCCTTTTAGCTGACACTGTCTGGTCCGGTGACCATGCCGCCCTCATTCCCGTGCGGTCTTCTGTGCCCCGCCCCTGCGCTCCCGGCAGGTCGAGCAGGGCAGAGGAGGCATTCCCACCGCGCTCCCGCGGGGTCGAGCTCTGAGGTGGGGCCGCGGCAGAGCGTTGCTTCCGAACATTCAGCAGACGCTGTTTGTCCGGTCAGCACGCCGCCTCCCTTCCTGTGCATGCCATGTGCCCCACCCCCCGCGCTTCCGGAAGGTTGACGGGGGCGGGGAGGCAGGCATGCGGCTGTTTTCTTCTCTGACTCCAGGGTCATCGACTGTGTTTCTCCCGGCAGGGAGGCGAGTCTAGGACGACCAGTTCAGAGCCCAGCGAGTTGGCACGCTCGGTCCTCGGACTGTGGTGCCTCTGCGGCTGCAGAAGAGAGGTGGGACGTTGTGTCGGCAGACCAAGGTTCCTATCGCTCTGTCTGTGGACAGTTTCGATGAGGGACAGCTTGATGAGCAAGAGATGCGGACGGTTCTCCGGTCTCAGGGGGACTGGGGACATTGGCGTTGAATCTGCTGCGGACGCATCGTCAACTCTTTCATTTTCACCAAGGTCGCCAGCAGTTGGCGATGTTGGTGAGAGGTAGGGGAGTTCGTTGGCAGATGTACTTGGATGTTTGGTTGGGTTTACATCGCTCGTCTCGGCGTTGTGCTTAGGACACGGGAACGGTTGTCCCACTGCACAGGGCCTTGGTTTCAACTTCTCGTTGAAGAAGTCTGACTTCCTGCCGTCGTCTTCTTTCCAGCACCTCGGCATGCAGTTCGACTCTATCTTCTCCTCCGTTCGCGGACATGTTGCGATCCTTGTCAGAGCTACTCTCTCACTTTCGTGGTGTGGAGTGCGCTCTCTTTCATCCTCTTCTCTGTGCTTGGCAAGATGGAGTTGATGGCTACCCTGTTGCCTTTGGCATGGGTCGCAAAACGGCCCCGTCAGAGACAGCTTGCTAGCAGGTTCATTCCCGGTACGTTGAATGTGCTGGCGGATCATCTGAGGCGGAGGGGTCTTTTTCTGCCTACAGAGTGGACTGTAGTGCATCAGGTGCTCAAGGGGGTGTGGTTTCGCTAGGGCAAACCGATGGTGGATTTGTTTGCCACCTGCTTCATCACGCGTTGCCGGTTCTTCTCGCCTATGCACGATCCAAAGGCTCTCGGTCGGGATGCCTTTGCTAGGTTGTGAGCGGGCATGGAAGTCTACGCTTTCCCTCCCACGTGCCTTCTTCCGAAGGTGTTGGCAGGGTCGCCTGGAGCGTTCTCCATCTCTCTGCGGGCACTCTCTTACAACCTCGTTCGGGATTGGCCATCCGAGGGTTCACATGTGAAACTTTTCTGCTTGGCTTTTTTGGGACGCAGGTTCACTTGGTTTCCTGTTTCACTTTAGTTTTTACATCGTATCACTGGAATCTTGTGTTTTCCAGTCTCTCTCTCTCGGTGTTTTGTCTGATGCATGCACTCATCTGTTTCCTGGCTTGAACTCAGTCCCGTCGTCTTCGGACGCGGAGGCTGGTTCTGCCCTTTCACGTAGTCACGCCGAGGTGTCTGGACATCCCTTTCCTGCTTGATACGCATTGTGATCACGGATGCGTACAAGAATGCGTGGCTTGGTCCTACTGCTGGTGCCTCTCGGACTCATGAACTCCGCAAGG
Organism: Theodoxus fluviatilis; assembly: GCA_034096865.1. Taxonomy (NCBI): domain Eukaryota; kingdom Metazoa; phylum Mollusca; class Gastropoda; order Cycloneritida; family Neritidae; genus Theodoxus; species Theodoxus fluviatilis. The sequence goes on along the minus strand of JAWQFJ010006391.1, from coordinate 36,570 downwards.
TTGCTACCTCTGTCGCGTTTGCCAAGAATGTCTCTTTGGCTCACCTTATGAGGGCGGCTTTTTGGCGCAGTGACTGTGTTCACACGCCATTATCTGCGTGATGTTCAAGTTCGTCGTGTCAGCGACACTTTTGGCATCAACAAGTTGGTTGTTGCGGGTTCAGCTCTTCGTGTTTGATGGTGAGTGGTTTATTTTTGGTTTGGTGTTTATGCACAACCCGCCGCCCAGTGTTGGGCAATCATATCACTGGTTTGTCTACTGGTAAGTTGGAGGGAAAACTTGAAGAAATTTAAACTAATTTCTATGTTTTCCTGACATACTTACCAGTAGACAAATTACTGTCCCACCCACCTCCCCGTTTGTGCATTTGCTGAGTCTCAGCTTTGTCAAAGAGATGGAACGTGCTCTGCCTGCGCTATTTGTACCTGGCGGGTGGTGACGCGGCGCACTGGGAGTTACCTCCCTTTGCTCATGGCGTCCCTAGCGCCATGTCTCGACCAAGCAGATTGGCCGTTGCAGGCAGGCACGTGTGGGTATGAATTATGCTAATTCTTTTTTCGAGGTCAATAGGTCATAATATCACTGGTTTGTCTACTGGTAAGTATGTCAGGAAAACATAGAAATTAGTTTAAGGGGGGATACGGCAGTGCAAACTCACTATTTTCTTGATTTTCGTCGATGTTGGGATTATTGCAGATTTGAGTTGCATAACCATCCTACTAACCAGCGCTGGTCTTTATAAGTGTGAAATGTGCTCGAAAATATTTATAAAATATTAAAATGTACACTACCTGTCACCGAAATAAATTGTTTCTTTGCTTTTTGGGGCTGACGGTGTCATTGTTTTCCACTTGACAACATACACGATCGAAGCTTGAATGCCGACATGTTTGGTATCATTTTGTAGCTCTTTCCATTAGGAGAATGCTGCAAGGGAGAGAACTCCTCTATACTAAGTCATGATAGCGTGGTTGACCTCAATAGGAGAGCCTATTTTGCGGGAGAACAAAGGAAATGGTCACGTGGGCCAATCAGAAGCTTAGGATTCCTCCCACAATTCTCCACTGCATGACGACAACATGGCGCCTCAGGTTGAACGCAGAATCTACTCGTAACTCTTCGCGTGTATTATTATTGTGATTTTGGTGCACTGAAGAAGCCAAATGCCGAGGAAAGGAAAACTAGTTAGAAGCAGGCAGTTAGAAGCTGCCAGGGCTGCAAAACGGCAGGATCTACCTCCTGCACCAATGTCAACGGATTCTCCGCGGCACGATCGATCGGTTATTTCGACTCCTGCACCGATGTCAGCAACAGATTCTCCAGTCCCATCCACTTCATCGACTGATTGTGCAACTCAAGAACCGTTTCCATCCACTTCCCAAGCTGGAATTAGTGAATCAACTTCGGTTTCTGCATCTCGGAAGAAATTGGACATAGCAGCAAGCAGAAGTGCAGACACTGCCTGTGGAGACGCTCAGTCTCAGAAGTGGCTGATTTCCCACGTGGATCAGTTGACGAAACTGCTGGCACAAGTTCCTTGCCCAGAATGTTTTGAAAATGAACTGGAAGTAGGCATCTGTGAAGGTGGAAATCAAGGATTTTCCACTAAATTGGAGCTCCTGTGTCACAAATGCGGCTTCAGAGCCGATGAACTGAGTTCTCCAAGAGTGGGAGGGTCCACAAAGAAGAACGTGGCATTTGAAGTCAACAGACTGATGACTCTGTTTAGTCATGAGGTTGGGACAGGCCATCGGGTTCTAGAGAAATTCAGCACCATCTTCGGATTGCCAGGAATGCACAAGAAGACCTTCCAGCGCCACGACCGGCTACTGACAGGTAAGAAAAACAATCAATTTGCTCAATTAAATTCCTTACATTGATCTGTGTATAATTATTGGTATTTTGTCGCGTTCTGACATGATTCTAAATCCATGAATACTGCTTCCTATGAATTGATTATTGCAGTCATCTAAGCTTTGTTTTCAGTTAGTATTTATGAATATGATCATATATTTAGTCCATGTCTTGCAATTTGCAGAAGTTGAAGTTCAGGAGGGTGCAGAGGTCTTGGAGCGTGCTGCTGCTGCTGTCAGAGAGGCCTACTCAGCAACTGATGCAGACCTTCAGGAGAGCCTTGGTGGAGGAGAGATTCCCATCATAGACATTAGTGTATCTTATGATGGGACCTGGCACAAAAGAGTCATTGTGCTGATAAGCATTTATTTTGCATTTTGTCCAACTCGGTTTTGAAGTGTCTGTAATTTTTTATAAATAGTTTCAGGAAAGATTTTGTCTAGATATTAGCTGTGGAGGTTGTTCAAGTTTCATAATGAGGGGCCAGCAATGCCATATGACTGGAGAAGTTTGATTATTGAATACTAGGACATTGAATCTTTTTCCCTTGATTTCTCAAAATACGGTTTTTGCTATATTTGAAAATACAAGGGAAAAAAGGGGACATGATACAGCCCTGAAATTTACAGGTCTTATTCTTTCTTATGTTTCCTTCATTATTACAGAATAATATTGAGATTTTCATGCATGAATCTGCTGTATTTATTCATCCAGTTGATTTCTTCAGTCTAATCAGTCATTGTGCTGATAAGCATTTATTTTGCGTTTTGTCCAACTCGGTTTTATAGTGTCAGTAATTTTTTATAAATAGTTTCAGGAAAGATTTTGTCTAGATATTAGCTGTGGAGGTTGTTCATATGTTTCAAAATGAGGGGCCAGCAATGCCATATGACTGAGGAAGTTTGATTATTGAATACTAAGACATTGAATCTTGTTTTCCTTGATTTCTCAAAATACGGTTTTTGCTATATTTGAAAATACAAGGAAAAAAAGGGAAGCATGATACAGCCCTGCAATTTACAGGTCTTATTCTTTCTTATGTTTCCTTCATTCTTACAGAAGAATATTGATATTTTCCCATTCTTCTTGTTGTAATTGTCTAAAATGTGTCTGGGAAACAGGGTTTTCACGGCATAGCTTATGGGATAGTGGACCTCAAATTCAGAAAATTGGTTAGACTGCATAGAAATTGATGCCCTTCTGTAAAAAGTTTGAGTTGATGTGTATCTTGCTGAATAAAAAAAATGGTGTAGTTATGAGTTGTAGTTTTTGAGTTTTGTATTTTTAAATATATTGCATGTGGCGGCCATCTTGGAAGGTTTCCATGGCAACAGAAGGTTTAAAAAATTTTATCTTCACAGTTTTTAATACCCAACATGTGTACCTTTGATATGAAAATAATTATGTATTTAGAAAAGAACTGCTTTACTCCAGCCCTATAGGCACTGCCATATCCCCCCTTAAATTTCTTCAAGTCACATTGCCTCCTCCCGTCCAGAAGTGCAGTATCAATCAACCAATTAGAAGAGTTCTCATCTTCTACAACAAACAAACAAAAAACAAACAACAAACAAATGATGTCTAGTATGTAGGTGACTTAGTCACATTGGGCGCGTTTGTTTGACCCAAAATATCGCGATTCTCCCTGAATGACTAGTCGAGGGCGAGTGAGATGCTCCTACAGCTAGAAAAACGTCCAATCATCTCGCAAGGTGGAAGAACATGGCTGCGTCCCGGTGCCAGAGTCGGTGAAGAAGTTGCCGATAGACGAAATAACTGACGATTCAGATATCACATCAGTTTTTCACTTCATAGATCACACCAATTGAGGGAGCTTAGGACCTCCCCCAGCCTCCCGCCTTCATGGCGAGAGCGTCCTTATGAGCGAGGAACGTAGGCAACGCCTAGCCCTCGAGATTCTCTCAGGATTTTGGGCCAAACAAACACGCCCATTGCCTCTTCCCACCCAGAAGTCAACCAAGGTGACTGAGAGGGAGGTAAAGACACACTTGATGCAGCCCAAACTCAGCACCAAGGGAGAAAACTTCCCTGATAGTGCATCTGGGTCATTTACATGTCAAAACTTTTTGTCAGGTGATGGCGGAAGTTCAATCAAGGGGCCCAATATTCACAATAAATGAGACGACATTTGAAATTCAGGTATGGGGTATACATCCTTTATCTTTAAAAGAAATACCTACATGTATATCTTCATTAACATCTTGTATCTACTGACCTTGCTTTTCTTCCCCAATCAGACCAGTTCCAGGGCTGAGGTTTTGGGGGCGCTTCAGGTTGAGGTCACACTGACACAGGGTGGCATCCAGGGGATCCGATTCTCGGACAAAGAAACTCCGCTCCGCTGCTGACAGAGTCTGGCGTTTCTCCAGGTGCCTGTTCAGGTTCAGGTAGGCCTCATCCAGACTCGGGGGGCAGAAGTTGGCATCGTAGTCCAGGAAGATGGTGCGGATTTCTCTGCTGACCTCTGTGTACTTGTTAAAGTTTGGATGGACAATGACAAGATCCGGGCAGAGCTTCTTTCCAATGAAGCCTGGCATGGCAGCCCTCACCCCAAACTTCCTGGCATGGTAGTTGCTGGTGGACTGGATGTTCAAAAGGAAAAGCTGGGTGTTATGGACTATTGAAAATCTAAGAGATGGTTGTGTTGCCAATGAATAATAATGCAGTAATGATGATGGTACACTAAGATGTACACAGCCAGAGCCACTCAATGACCCACTCCCACTCCCAGCCCCTCAGTTGGAATCGGAATGTCTGGCTGCTGGGCTCTTTCAGGAGTAGCCCAGAGGTAAAGGTGGGTCTCAAACCACTTTACACTTTACCCCTTGATCACTGGGCTGCTCATTCAGTCCTTCACTGGCACCGGATGACAAACACAGTAATGGACAGATAAGACCCACAGTCAGGTAAGTACTAGCACCAAGTCCACTCTCTGGGGAGTATTCACCTGATGCTGGCTCACAGCAGCATACAAGGGTTCATGGCACTACTGTGTGCCACCACCGCCCTCACAGGTACCTGGTATTTAATTCTGGGTGGGGAGAAGTGATGTGAATGAAGCACCTTGCTCAAGGATGTAACTCAGGGATGGATGCATGGAGTTTTATGGCCTATCAGCCTTTGTGGGCTATATAAGGCCAGTAAGCACGAAAGTCACTGGAACAGTTTAGAGTAAACGAAAATCAAGTCACGGCGTCCCTAGTTAATCGTCTTTTACGAATCGCGTAGGGAGACACTGTGGGTCAATTCTTACCCCGAACCCACAGGGAACTCAGGGAACCACACAGATTTGAACACCACACCCTCTAGCTTGACTGCAGGGCAAGCCTACTAACAACTTGACCCAAAGCAGCCAGAGAGGCTACCAGGGAGTATTGGGACGGAGTCAGATCATTTAGATCCAACTGTGCACTCAAAGCACCCTGGAAAATCAGGCCCGATCCACTCAAACCAACATTCCAGTCCCCAAATTCCACATCCAACCCAAAGAAACATTTCTGCATGCATTCTCCAGTCACATTTGAGTCAAAATGAGTTGAAAATAACAGCAAGCTGCAGTAGAAAATCCTCCATATATATCAATGTCATCTGCAGAGTCAATTTCATATTGTGAATGCTGTCGGGAACTTGGACAAAGTTACAAGATGTGAACCGAAAATTCACTGATAAACTTCACAGTCAAAGCTGTTTTTGGTAGAAGCATCAAGCATGGGTGCCAAATTGGATGATGATAATGAAATGAGGAAGAAAAAAGCTGTGGTTACAGTGACCCATTTCTATTTTTTCCTGCCAACCCTAAAGTAAAAGTAAAAGGTTTTTTTTTTTCAATCGTGGAGAAAAAGAAAAAAGAGTAAGAAATCTACATAAACAACAAACTACATAATGTCCCATCTTCCCTATGAGCAATATTCAAGTTTTTAAAAAGTTGTTTCAGCTAAACATAAATTTATATTTAAGATGAATCTATTTATACATTTCTCCACACACATGCATGCATGCATGCTCACATACCTGCATGCATGCACACACATATACATGTGTGCACAAACACACACACACACACACACACACACACACACAAACACACATAAACACACACACACACACAAACACACACACACAACACACACACACACACACAAACACACACACAAACACACACACACACACACACACACACACACAAACACACACACACACACACACACACACACACACACAAACACACACACACACACACACTGAACAACAGACTACCCACCAGCATGCTAGAAACCCCTACAGCCATGGGAACATCTCGTAGTTCTGGCCTGTCCCGGATCTCCACAGCAGCAAAGAAGGCGTCCATGTCCACATGCACTATGGTCTGACTCAGGTCTCTGCTACTTTCCAGGGACTCCAGCAACAAGTCCGCCTGGCAGAGCACGGAAGCACAGCAGTCAGAAGACAGAAGAGAGGAATGAACTTGAGATTTTTCAAAGCATCATCCAAAGTTTCATTCCTGACAGTTCTGCTAGATGTCTCTTTCATCATGTAGAATGAATCATCATGTATCCATTTACAAAAGGTGTCACCCCTACAAGGCAAATGTACCAATATCTGGTTCTTGGCACAGTTCAGCCAAAGCGATAGGTAGTATGGCACAAAAACATAAAGTAAATGTCTACCAAAACAGACATCCTTGCTTGGAATATAGTTTGAAGTTCATCGAAACTCCTAGTCCTATCTTTGCGTACATATGAAATAATCATATCAAAAAGTTTTGTTTCCTCCCAAATGATCTCAGCTCAGGCAAAACAATAACACAGAGAGCAGTCAAGCAAACTGCACTACTGTGTGCCCTAGATGGTGGAATGTCCAGTAAGAGACTCGCTGTTGTCAGACTTCCTCTGAAGAGCAACATACAGCTGGAGCGTATCAAAGTCCCCATTGCCAGGTGGAATCCATGGCTGCTGGATTTGGGGGGCCTGGCTATATCAGGACAAAATCCTCCCAAGGCCAGTGTCTATTTCTTGTCATTAACAATGCCAGAATCCTTTTCCACAAGACCCTTCTTTCTTCCATTCTTCTTTCCTTTTTCCTCTTTTTTTTCTCCCCCTGAACTACACACATTGGAGGTCCACCATACCAGCAGCACCATTAGACTAAAGACTCCCAAGACAAGCAATCATTTTTAAAAGCCACTGTTTGAACTGTAACTGAGTCTTTCATGAGTGGTCAGCTGGCAGGCTAGATATTCCAAACCAGCTTCCAAAAATACACTTTTCACATTAAACTGACTTGTAACTAAACATCTAGGAAATAACATTCTACCTCCATTGACACCAACAACGTGCACCCTGATAAAATGTTCCTCAATGAAAAATGCTGTTTATTCGAAGAATATGCAAATGAGCCCCCCCCCCCCCCCATTTTTATTCTTTTTCTTTAATATTTTGAACACTTACCAAACAATGACAGGTAGTGCATTAAATTCTATTAATATTAATCAACTAGTGATAGAAAGAAAAAAACACATCACAATTTAAACAAATTTCTTAGAAAAAAAATCTAAACATGTTGAGTACTGTCTAGTCATTGGTCGGTGAAGAGCATCTTATCAGTACAAACATGCAAGCTGTTTGCCCGTAACTCTTTAGGTCCTGTGTGAGTCATTCACGTGCTTCATGCCCCAGTCCTGTATGGATTATGCAATTTTTTTTTTTTAATCAGTCAAGTAACAGCCATGTGGGGTGGGCGGCTATGGGTGGGACAGGATTGAGCAGGGTGGGCGGTAATGGGCAGTGCAGGATTGAGCAGGGTGGGCGGTAATGGGCAGTGCAGGATCTGTAACTGGCAAAGATGCGATGAAGTCATACCTGTGATTCACCTTCCCACAACTGCTCCTGAGTAATCTTCTGCTGCTTCAGTTTCTGCTCCTCCACTCTCCTTTTCACTTGCTCGTCTTTCTTCCTTTCATTCTCAAAAAACTTGGACCCTGCAGTATTGTTAAGCAATCAATGGTTCAATGGGTGCATAGGAGGAAAATGTGACATTATTTAATATCATTTTAATGTTTGTCACCATGTGACATCACTTAGCTCTTTCCATGTACGAAGAAAATAGGCCCCTCTTGGCCTTACTAATAACGAGTTTCTAATTGCTCATGAATGTCATTTCAAAACAGTCATGCTTTGTCTTTAATTATGCATGATATTTATCACGATTTTATGCATTTCCTGTGACTACCTAGACATTGAAAAATGCTGCAATTAATAGCTATTCAGCACATATCATGAGAGTGTGTATGTGTGCTGATGGTAATGTAATGTTACGTTCTGAGATGACTTACAGACTCTTTTTAATTCATATCCTCTGTTACCATCATTTTATATCCAGTTAAATAGCACTTCTGGGGATCCGTGATCAACACACCTTTGGAAGCTTCATAGATGATCTGGTTGATCCTGACCTTGTCCAGCCCCTCCATGCCCGCCTTGTTGTCATTGAGCTGCATTCTGGACATTAGCTGGGACTGGTCAGTCACTCCACTCTGCTTGGCTGCAGCAGCTGGGCCAGACCCTGGAATGAGGCAAAGGTACAGGTACCGATGTCCTGTATTGAGTTATCACCCACATCTTCGCCTCTAACCATGGTACAATTTACCCCCAAATCACAGGACCACTTAATCAATCACCCACAAGCATATGATGACAAACACAGAAATAGAATGTACATCCGGGTATTAGCACTTCTCCAGAGAGTATTCCAATGCAATGCTGGCATTGGGCTGTGATAACATTAAATTAAACTCCTATAAGCCTTTAGGATTCTTGCACTTTGAAAATTGTACCCATTAGCCAAGAGCAACCATTGCATCATTCCATTCACCTGTTGTTTCAAACTTAACACATTCATATAGGTGATGCTGAACCAGAACCATGGACTATGTAGCAGGGGATAAACTTCAAAGCTTAGATAAGAATTAGTCTAAACTTTTCTAGAAGCCTTCATCAACAATCTGCAACGTTCACTTGACTGACTCAACAGATCCATCAAAGTCAATCTGGCATATATTATGGGTCTCCCCTATCACTCAGGCAAATGTGTCCTTAACTAGTGCATGAGTCAGCATTACATCAAAAGAATGGAGAACTCCGAGAAGTCAATGCCCTCTGCAACAGAGAAGGAATCTATAGACCCTCACCTGTGCTGGAGGCCTTGCCAGGGCCAGGGCCAGTGTGGTGGGTGGCAGGGAGGGCCTGGTCCCAGTCTGTGGCCAGCCAGTCCTCATTATCACTGGCAAAGTCATCATTCTCCATCGTGGGCTCTCACTGCATATTCACTACAAATACCTGCCAAGCAATATAACAAAAACATTAACATGAGCATTCCACGTTTGGATTTTTAGCTCTAGCAAGGGAGTTTTAAGAATAGGGACGTAGGAGGAACCTTCAGGAAATAATTTTTACCATGGTTGCTTATTTGCTTGAACGTGTGAAAATAATTTTTAGGGTAAATAATTAGGCCTAAATGATTATATCTACTGGAAGAAGGTGAAAGCGGCAAATGAAGAAAAACAGATCGATGCCTGAAGTCACTAACTACACTTTGAACCAAGTGACGAATGACCGGAGTGCAATTCAAAACTTGGGATTGTGAGACGGCATAATACAATACCAAACACAGTCAAACACACACACACACACACACACACACACAGAGAGAGAGAGAGAGAGAGAGAGAGAGAGAGAGAGAGAGAGAGAGAGAGAGAGAGAGAGAGAGAGAGAGAGAGAGAGAGAGAGAGAGAGAGACAGAGAGAGACAGAGAGATTGATTGATTGATTCTTTATTTATCAAGGATGAAATTTTAGGCATTTCTGCCTTTCTTACAAATTGTCCTTGCTCATAAAGAAATGAAAACATTGATAATTAAGACACAAAATACACAGTAGCTAATCCATGTACAACAGTTGGTAAGATATATGAAGAATATGATCAACAATGACAAAGATTTTAGTATATGTCTTTGACAGCTGTCAGCTCAGTGAGTCTTTAAGATCAAGCAATACGTGTCATATGTACAGGCGACAGAAGTGAGATCATCTGAATAGATAATCACGTATGGATGCTTTAAAAGACGTCAAGGAAGTATTGTTCCTAAGGTGCAATGGAAGTGTATTCCATATCATAACACCTGAATATGTAATACTGCCTTTGAAAATGTCTATTCTAGGTTGTGGTAGAATGAAAGTGTTGCGAGATAGTGAATGGCTTGTTTGGGGACGAATGAAGAGATCAGTAAGATACTTTGGTGCTTGTGAATGAGCAATTTTGTGCATAAGGATGCATTTATTGAGGACGAGGTGTTTTTGGAAGGGTAGTAAGCCAAGATTTTTTATCTTTTCATCCGTAGACAATGTTGAGTCGGAAATGGTAACCTTGGCAGCTCGTCTGTACAGTGATTTAATCTTGTTCAAGTGCACTGCCATAGAGCCATCCCATACTACAGATGCAAAATTAATATGGGAATTTATGTGTGCGTGAAAAAACATTATGCATGCATTGGTGGTGACAAAATGCCTCAGTTTGGAGAGAAGGAAAATGTTCTTAGCAATAGTTTTGCATAAGGAATTGACATGTTGTTCCCAAGTTAGTTGTTCATCAACAATTATGCCTAGCACTCTGTGTTCAGAAACTTGCTCAATGATTTCATTTTCTAGCATAAGGTTGATGGTTAGGGATTGTCGTTGACGTTTTTGTCTTGTAGTTAGGATCATGCACTTGGTTTTTGAGGGGTTTATGACCATTCTATTTGATGAACACCATTTTTGTAAATCATCAAGGGTAACGTTCAGGGTGCATTGGATGGAATTTATGCTTCTGTCACTTACGCTGATAATGGTGTCATCTGCAAACATAGTGCATTTGATACTTTCATTTGATATACTCAATGGTAGATCATTGATATACAAGCTAAAGAGCAATGGACCTAAAATTGAGCCTTGTGGAACCCCTGACTTTACCAATCGTCTCGAGGAATACGACCCGTTGACATAGACACATTGGCTTCTATGCGTCAAGTATGATCGGAAGAAGGAGACTGATGTTGGATTTTTCAAGTACATCGAGAGTTTATCAAGGAGAATTTCGTGGTCAACTAGGTCAAATGCCTTTTTCAAGTCCAAGAAAATGGTACCAGACAGTTCACGGTTGTTTATGGCTGATAGCCAGTCATTCACCAGGAAGGATAAAGCAGTTTGGCAGGAGTGATGGGAGCGAAAGCCGGATTGCAATTGATATAATAAGTCAAATTGGTCAAGATACGAGAAAAGATGTTTGTGAACGTGTCTTTCTAGTGGTTTGGAGATAAGAGGCAAAATTGAGATGGGACGGTAATCATCGGGTACTGAAGCAGTCTTAGATTTAGGCAATGGAATGACCTTGGCCTGCTGAAGACGAGACGGGAAGATACTGTTTCTTATACACAAGTTATAAATGTGTGTCAATGAAGGCAGTATGGCGGGGAGCGAAATTTTTAGTAAATGAGAACTGATGCCATCAAGGTCCGTGGATCGTTTGCTTGAAAGTTGAAAGATGTATTGCATCACCTCATGTGAGGTGACAGTAGGAATATGGAATGCAGCATCATGAGGAAGTCTTTCATTACAGAAATCCTCAATACGTTGAACAATATCCCTTGATAGACCGGGGAGTGTGTTTAGTCGATTTTGCATGGATTTTATCAGCTATTGTCGTGAAGTGTTCGTTGAATTGTTCAGTATTAATAGTTGGAGGTATGTTGCAGACTGTTTTGGAAGTTCGTATGAAGGTATTAATTCCGCGCCATAACATTGATGTGTCATTGCCGTTTTCAATTAGCCTTTGAAAATAAGTTTTTTTTGCATTTCGAACCAGAGTCTTGACACGGTTTCTTTGCTTCTTGTAAGCCGGGATATCATTGTCTTTTTTAAGTCTATCTCTCGTTTTCATAGCCTGCATGATTTCGTTGGTAAGCCAAGGTGGGAGTTTTAAATGCTTGACTCTCTTCTGTTTCATAGGAGCATGTCTTTCTACAGTTTGGAGAAATAGGTCATACCAGAAATGAAGGGCCATGTCAGGGTCAGAATAGTTGAGGACATCATGAAATGGCATTTGTTTTAAATTGTCAAGGAATGAATCAGCATCAAAATGTTTAAAGGATCGATAGTGAATAGTAGTGTGCGTTCTCTTTGGACTTCTTTTGACTTTACAGGAGAGGGAGCATAGTGTGGGAAAGTGATCACTTATCCCTAATTTAGGTACCTGTATACTTGTCAAGAGATTTTCAGTGTTTGTGTATATATGGTCTATGAGAGTGGATGAGTCATGGGTCACTCTTGTGGCTATGTCAACCACTTGTTTGAGTCCGAATAACGAGATGGTAGATTTCCATGTATGCTGGGGTTTGAATAAATCGATGTTGAAATCTCCCATTATGATAATTTTTTTGTTGGATTGGGTTACTGTGTCCATCATTGCACTGAAATCTTCACACCATGTGGAGGTGGAAGCAGGGTTTCTGTAGAGATAGCCGATAAGGATTGAAGATTCTTTTGGAGGCTTCATTTCTAGCCATAAACACTCTATCTGTGAAGATTCAAGATCCGTACGGCGAGAAATATTCCCATGAATGGAATGGTGAATGTATACTGCTATACCAGTTTGGCCTTCGCTTTTAGCGTCTTTTCGGATGATGTTATATCCATTAATTTCTACTGCTGTGTCAGGGATGTAGTGTTTGAGTCTTGTTTCTGATAGACCAAAAACATAGCAATCATACTGGTGTAAGAGAGCACATATGTCTGTGACTTTGTTCTGAAGATGATACACGTTTAGGTGGCCTAGTGATATACCAGACTGCATTATGAAAGGCAGGAAAAATACAAGAAACGTACAGAAAATAATCACATCAATGAAAGCGAGTAAGTATATAGATATAAACAGATAGTCGATATACAAATACAAAAGGCCAAATAGACACAGTAATGAATACGAATACAAACAGTATGAATAATAATGATAATGCAATGTTAATATGTGTATATAAGACAATAACGTTTTGCTAATATCAGACCCGATATCAACAATTCTGTATAAATGATCCTATAAAAGGGTATACAAGGATCATTTACAATGACCATTCAAGATTTTATCAAACTGCAAGTCGTATAAAGACAATGGAGCTGGTCAGTCAAGGAGACGAAAGAAACCTCTAGGTTTGGGGACGTGTGGACGAGAATTTGACATTAAGACATCATATATGCTGGATGAGTGTTGGGATGCCTCCAGTTTATATGAGGCAAGGGTGGAAGTGATCTGAAGTATGAAAAATGTGGTAATGCATATTCATAGGGTGAAAGGAAAACATTGTTTCCAAAAGAGAGAGAGAGAGAGAGAGAGAGAGAGAGAGAGAGAGAGAGAGAGAGAGAGAGAGAGAGAGAGAGAGAGAGAGAGAGAGAGAGAGAGAGAGAGAGAGAGAGAGAGAGAGAGAGAGAGAGAGAGAATCGGGGGTGGGGATCGGGTGTGGGGTTAATGGGGAGAGGGGGAACGTTAAATAAATTTGTTTCACTCCTGCCTTCACCTTTCCGAGTCTTTCGTACTCTTTGCTCTCAAGACAATTCGACCATGAGAAATCAGAATGAAATTCAATGTAAACGCGAAAGATCACTGCAGAAACATGAGAAAGATAACGAACCAGGACCTCGGGCAAGAAACCGTCCCTAAAGTAACTCGACTTTACTGTTTGTGCTAATGCCACTGTACTCCCGCCATTATTTTCATAAGATCCAAAAGAGCTTATCAAGGGAAGTCACTCGTGATAAGCAAAGGATCCTTGAAGACATATATTATGTACACGGTGCCCTTAATTGTTTATAACGCTCGCTCATTTAGTACACGTCGATAGATTAATATCTTTTAAGCGTTTAAAACCCCCAAAGTGCAAAGGTGTTCCAGCCACACCATGCACTCATCTACCTATGTCGATACGGGAAGTCCGACCATGCACACGATCTTTAGTTTGGTGACGGTGTAGGCCTAACACTTCTGTAATGAATTAATTGTCTTCGCGAAACCGTAGTATTTTTGTTCGAGCGTCGAAAACACAGAAAAATTGACAGGAAAGAGCTGAAACAAAGGCAGAATGAGTCTAGGGCTTCGGGGGGCGACAACGCACACTGGGTGAGGAGAAGCGGCCAGGTAATTAACATAGGGAAGTATGCCCCCAAACAGCCAGACCAGGAAAGCCCAGTTTGAGAAAGAAGGGGCCCTCGAATGTAAAAGTTTTCAAACCTGACCTTAACCAGCACCAAGCCAAGAATTCGAAATTTTCTTGCTCATGTATATACACGAACTCTGATAGTTTATTGAACAAAAGAGCAGAGCTTCAATCGATGATTGAACCCCATGAGCCAAACGTGATTGCTATCACTGAAGTCAAGCCGAAAAGAAGCAGGTTCTCTGTCCAGGAGTGTGAGATAGCAGTTGAGGGTTTTGAAATTTTTCACAACATGGAGAAAGAGGGGAGAGGTATAGCATTGTACGTGAAAGCAAGCATGAAGCCTACCCTATGTGAACATTTGATCAGTGATTTTCCAGGAGACCATCTTTGTGGAAAGCCAGTCTGAGAGTCGGGACATTTTGAGGATAGGGCTGGTGTACAGAAGTCCCAACAACAGCCTAGAAAATGCTTCAAAACTGAACAATATACTTATTAAAGCAGTGGAGGATAAGCCTGACCACCTGTTGATTCTGGGAGATTTTAATTACCCGCAAATTGACTGGAGACAATTACGAGACAAGTACTGTAGGAGAAAAACACCCGGCATCACAGTTTTTGCGCACATACAAAGACGCTTTTCTCACCCAGCATCAGACGGGTTGCACACGCTTCAGAGAGGGTCAAGAACCCGGCCTCGTGGACTTGGTGCTCAGCAACAGAGAGGAAATAGTACAAGAGGTTTCCACACTGGCGGGATTAGGTAAGAGTGACCACGTTACTCTCAACATCAAACTGGCATGGTCTAGAAAGGAAAAGAAATAAATTGAGCGCCCCAACTAGTCCGGCTGATTTCGTCACCATCAACATGTACCTGAAGGAGGTGAACTGGGAGATTGAGTTTGCCAACTTGTCAGTGGATGACACTTGGAAAATACTGAGAGAGAGAATACAGACTGCCACAGAGAGGCATGTTCCGACGACCAGGTTCAGTGGCAGAACCACAAAGAAATGGATGGATAAAGGCACCCTGAACACCGTACGGAAAAAAACACAAGTTGTTTAGAAGGTGGCTGGAAACGAGAGATGGCAAAGTGTACCAGGAATACTTGAGAGTCAGAAATCAGGCAAGACGGGCTTGCAGAAAGGCACAACGGAAACTAGAAGAGACAGTGGCAAAACAGGTTAAACGTAACCCAAAGGCTTTCTGGTCTTATGTGAAGAACAAAACCAAGACGAAATCAAAAAGGAGGACGGCACCATGTGCAGAACCACATCTGACCAGGAAAAGGCAGAGGTACTAAACGCATTCTTTCAGAGCATCTTCACGACAGAGGCTGACGGAGACCTCCCAGATCCACCGGAGTACAACATCACATCAGAACTCCACGACTTTGAAGTCACACCAGAGAAGGTGGAGAAGCTGCTTGAGGGTCTACAGGCAGGGAAAGCACCCGGCCCAGACGGCATGAGTCCACTACTTCTATCCAAGGCAGCAGATGCTCTAGCCCAACCAGTAGCTATGCTCTTCAGGAGGTCTCTCGACGAGGGCAGGCTACCTGAGGAATGGTGACATGCACGAGTGACACCTATTTTCAAGAAAGGCAGCAAACTCGCTGCGAACAACTACAGGCCAGTCAGCCTCACTTGCATCCTGTGTAAGGTCATGGAGACTCTAGTCCGGGGGCAACTCATCATGCATCTTCAGGAGAACGACCTCATTACAGATAAGCAGCATGGTTTTGTTCAAGGCCGCTCTTGTGTCACACAGCTACTTGATGTTCTTGACATATGGACCGAGATACTCGACAAAGGCGGCACGGTTGACGCAGTGTACATGGACTTCCAAAAGGCTTTTGATAGTGTGCCTCATAGACGCCTTGTCCTGAAGACGGAAGCCCATGGCATCAGCGGAAGGGTTCTGGCCTGGATTATGGACTTCCTGAGCGAAAGACGACAGTGTGTGGTGGTCAACGGAGCTCAGTCATCGGAGGCCGAAGTGACGAGTGGCATTCTCCAGGGAAGCGTTCTTGGACTTATACTGATCGTTTTGTACATAAATGACCTGCCTAATGTTGTCGCAAACTACGTCTGGATGTTTGCTGTCGACACCAAGGTCTACACCAGAAGTGATATTGAGAGAGTCCCACAAATCCTGCAGAACGACTTGGATAGTCTCCAGAACTGGTCCCAACAGTGGCTACTGAACTTTTACCCGGAGAAATGTCATGTCCTGAAACTGGGAAATAAGAGGTCAGAGGCTATCTACTGCATGACTGGGAGGAACGCGGCAGGTGAAGAATGCAGCATTGCCTTAGAAGAGAGCGACTTCGAGAAAGACCTAGTGTTCTACGTGGACAACAGCCTAAGTTTCAACAAACACGTCGCCTTGTCAGCAGCGAAAGCCAACAGAGTCATGGGGGTCATCCGACGGTCGTTCGACTACCTCACAGAGGAAGTTTTCCTGCAGCTCTACAAGTCCCTTGTTCGGCCGAGTCTCGAATATGGCCACGCTGTCTGGCAACCGCAACACAAAACTCTTTGTCAGGAGGTGGAGAACGTGCAGCGAAGGGCAACCAAGCTGATAGGCTCGCTGAAAGAGAAACTCTACAGTGAACGGCTGGCCGCCTTGAAGCTACCCTGTCTAGAGCATCGACGCAAGAGGGGGGACATGATCGAAGTCTACAAGTACCTGCATGGCATATATCGGACACAGCGCCCCCAGTTCTCCCTCTTCACTGGTAGAGACACCAGAGGCAGCAGCCTGAAGCTAGACAAGCCCCGCCACAGACTCAGTGTCCGAGGCAACTTCTTCAGCGAGAGGGTTGTGAGTACCTGGAACAGCCTGCCAGACCAAGTCGTGACGGCACCATCTGTGAAAGCCTTTAACCGTTTAAGGCCAGGTTAGACGCCCACTGGACAGACCTCCCTTCTATATACGAACCAGAGTGCTACTTCTAACTTAAGGGCACGATCCCACCATGCACGCCAAAGTTTGCCTAAAAGTTACAATGAAGACGGCCCCAGAAAGATGAACAGGCCTTAAGGCCTCAAGCATCTTATAAGTACAAGTACAAGTAATGTTGACGATGATGATTCTTTTGATAACTGCTGTCCTGGCAGCAATTCACCTCAAACTATATGTATATTATTTTCGTCCATATGTTCTCTGTTCTTTCAGGCCTGGATCGAGGGCACCATTAAAATTTTAAAACATTTTAACAAACCCTGAGTGTGTTGTAATTTTTTAGTCGTCTAATATTTACAGGAACTTTTTATTGTAATCGCTTGTACCATGCCTCCAGCCGTT
Organism: Theodoxus fluviatilis; assembly: GCA_034096865.1. NCBI lineage: Eukaryota > Metazoa > Mollusca > Gastropoda > Cycloneritida > Neritidae > Theodoxus > Theodoxus fluviatilis. The sequence goes on along the minus strand of JAWQFJ010006391.1, from coordinate 19,148 downwards.
TTGTACGAAAATTTCATTCCACATAATTATTTGTAATATTCTTTTTTTTAACACAACAGTATAGAAATATTTGAAACATTTTCATATCTTTGTTCGGACTTGATATGTGCCATGTTCTATTATTTTCTTTCGATAATCTTATTTTGTAATACATTGACTATACACCAGTGAGCATGTCCTTTTTATGGAAATGAATGTCAATCTAATCGTTCAACTTATATTGGCCTTACTTTATATTGTCTTTGGATTCTGCAGGGCCTTAAATTTACACTTTACACGACCAATCAATTTTTAAGGCACGGTCAATATTTCCAGTATGAGAAGATTGTCACTTTGGCCCTTTCCTGACATAATCTAGTCCCTTCGCGTTTCCCGACATTGAGGTAAAGTCGAATTCAATAGATTCTGAGATTAACGCATCGAGGTCATCGCAACAAAAAACGCGTTTCTATACATAGTGTGCGTCGATAGAGGCCACATTAGAACGCGGTTCCTCGTAATCCTGCTGATCAAAATCGAGAATAATTAATAGGTCTACATTGTTTGTCTCTACTTTAAATAAGTTTAATAGAGCAAACTTGTGAGGTATTAGAACAGGTTCATATGGAACTTTTTAAAAATTCCACCGACTCCTGAGATTAATGAAAAAGTGCTGCATTTCTGTCTATAATTCTGGCTGATGCTATAATTGTCGTTAAATCATAGAGAATATTTCGATCGGTCTGCTTAATTGCACCTGTGTATGTAAACATGAACACGCGCGCGCGTGTTGTGTTAGTGAGTGTGTGTTTGCGCGCGTGTGCATGCGTGTGTATGTACGTATGTGTGTGTGCGTTCATGAATGTGGGAGTTGCAATCAACACAACATGTTCCAACTTTGCCGTCTGGTCCGAGAGGCTCAGGCAAGTTTTCCAGGCAGGGTTCACAGCCCGGGCCCTCGAAGAAGTCGTATCACCTCTGTCTACGAGTCGAAAACAGGATGCTGTTTCAGGGCAAAAGGTAATGTGCGGTGCCTAGTTTTCCATCAACAGGTGGGCTGCAATGCATGCGGCATCCTGTAAGATCGAGTTCATGGGAATTGGAATAAATCTGTTCATGCAGCTTCAGGGGTAGACGGCCGTGTCCACGTCGATCTGGCTACGGTATTCGGCTGTATCACGGGCAACTACACCCATTGCATTCCCATGTTGCTTGGTTCTTGAGCATCTTGGTTACATCGTAAGTCCAGAAAAGTCCGTAGTCGCGGGTTCCAGTGTTCAGTAGTTTGTTTTGTGTGTTGAATCACGTGCTTTAGTCTCAGATTAAAGCCGACATGGCAACTGTCCTTACCCAGATAACCAGAAAGCTGACCCTCTTGTCAGGGCCCCGGCTGGGTGGTCTATCAGCATCAGGCAAAGGACTGAGCCTGACTGGCCCATTCGCAGCGCGCGCCTGACGCTGGTTTTCCAACTGCATGAATGCCATTCTCATGTTGGAAAAGGACTGACATACTCTGAGATGGATGGATGGATGGATGAATGGATGGATGGATGGATGGATGGATGGATGGATGGATGGATGGTGTGATGGAATTTCACAGCTAGTTAGCCTTTGTGGGCTATTTAAGACCGTCGATCACGAAAAATTATTAGAACTGGTGAGAATAAAAGCAAGTCAAGTCACGATTTCCCCGTTATTCGCCTCTTACGAATCGCTTAGGGAGACGCGGCGGGTACCAATTTCACACACACACACACACACACACACACACACACACACACACACACACACACACACACACACACACACACACACACACACACACACACGCACAAGGACGCGCTCGCGCGCGCACAGTCAAAAGCACTTTACCAACAACAAAAACTTGTTGAAATGCGCATCATTTTTATTTGCTGTGCTGTCTTCTCACTGATGTATGGCACTCCACAGCACACTGTGGTAAAGATGTTATTCAAAGAGACAGTAGCAGAATACGACATCTTCGTTCTACCTAGGACAAGACAGCACTGTGAGGGTCGCTTCGCTCATTGTTGGTATCGCTTTGCCCCATGGGAAAACGAGCCTTACCCGGAGTGTTGATTTTGTTCGCCTTTCCTGACCCGAGCTTTACAAGGCGAGTGCAAGACGTCAAATTGCGAACAAAGAGCCAGACCACGACGAACGATGGAAACAGTCCATCTAAAGTCGACACGAAATATAGACAACGAAAATAGACTTTCGAAACATCACCGGCGTAAAGACATGCTTTTCTCGATCGATGATTTCGAAAATAAATCAAATATTTCATAGGAATTTACTTTTCCACTGAATAAATACACTTCTGCACCGTTTTCCTTGTGCTGGTAGCCATAAGTGAAAGAACGAGACAGAATGCCGAGTAATTTGTCTGAGAAGACAACACAGCTATTTTTCACCACCGCACACAGAAGGCTGCTCCCTCGCAAGTTATCCCCCTTGGGCAGTCAGTCTTCTTGGAGCGGCGTCCGCCATTTTGACCTTTCTCTCTCTCTCTCTTTTTTCTTTCCGAATTTTGCGCAGAGCAAAAACACGATAACTTCTACCGAGCCAGCAAAGCAGAGTCGTCACCAATGACAAAACAGCCTGTGACAACGGCGTTCATGGCTTTTCTTCACCCAGGGTTGCTCGATGCAAGTTGCCAGTTTCCAGCTTTATCGAACCATAGGTGGACGGAAGCATGCAGTGTCATGATGGACTTGTCAGAAAGGGCAGCAGGTTACCATGCAATGCAGTGTGTGTTGTGAAGTCATGAATGTATAGCTTTTGCAGAGGAGGAATGTGGCAAGCAACACGTGGCCCTGGCTGAACGGTTCCGAGACTTCGCATTCTGACACGAGAGTTTATGCTCTGATGAATACGGAAAAAAGGACAGGAAGGATTGTCACACACAAACGTGAACAGATTAATAGTTAATCAACCAAAATACATCAACAGCAGAATATTCACGCGGCATCTTCGGCAATGTAACTGGTTCTTCATCACAACGTCTTCCTTTACTCGGGGACTGCATCCCCGTGAAAGGGAACGGTTTGGAAAATTCGGTAGGCAAAGTATGTAAATGCACATTAATGACAGAAAATAACTGCACAGGAATGCATCAAACATGAGTAAGTTCGAGACTGTAGCAGGTCAATTTTGGGAGGATGTAAAAAAACATGCAATCGGAAGAATGCAGTTCTGCCAAAATACGGGAAACCAATGTCGATCCCAAAGAAAGACAAAGGTCATTATGACAAAAACACTTGAAGTTTCAGTGGATAAGAGCAACATCTCACTAAAGGCGGTGGAGGAACAAAGATAATCACACTCTTAGCAGTGCTGTGTTTGTTTCTAAATGCAGCAACTGGCAAACTGATGTACTAGTGAACAAATCGACGTCTAAAGGAAGGAAAGCACGTAACTTTCTCATTTGAAAATGACATACTGAGGTCGGTCCTATTGAAGTAGTCAATTCGATAATTTAAACTGTGTGTGAAGGTTGTGCTAAAAATAAAGCAGATTAGCTGCTACTGACCCGAAGGTCTAGGGAAGAAGAATCAGCAAACCAGTAACCAGACTTTAAGGCAGGGTTTTATAAACATGGCGGACTTGTGGGGACTAGATAAGAAGGGGGCTGACAGGTTCGCAGAAAAACAAGAATCTATCCTGACGTACATACATTACTCTAGATATCAAACAGCAAAGGCATCGCTAAAAACAAGATCGCAGTCAGACGTGCCCGCTAGCTTCTGCTTTTTGAACAATTGTGGTCGATTGGTCCAGGAAGAACCTTGTTCAAAGACACAGACTGAGAGTTCGAAAAGAGGCAGAGCACGGACAACACACCTCACGAAAGATCACTCAAATACATCACTCTGTTGAAGCGCTGATGGTCAGTTTCGCATCTTCAGTTCTTGATTGACCATGTGGCTGGGCAATCTCACTCTACTTGGCCGTAAAACTGCATAGATTTAGGAGGCTGGACCAGCATCCTGACGAATGTTCTTTAGAAGACATGGAGCCTTGCAGTGTCCGTACAGGGCCAAGGGCCTCCTTACGCTACCAGCTCATCGTCTTCAACTGGACATCTTAGCGTTGGTGCGTCGTGCCAACTCCAGCAGAGGCATGGAGCTCATTCCTTGGGGCGTGTTGAGCGATTTGATAATCTCGTTCAGACTGAAGCTGGAACCCTCACCCTTGGGCAGCCCCTTGACGAGGCCGCCCTCCCTGGCCTCGTTCTTTTCCTGCTCGGTCAACAGCCGGTAGTCCTTGGTGGGCGTGATTTGCTTCAGCGTGCCGTCCCGGTTGAAGTCCGCGCCCGACAGCGTCGACTGCGCTCGACTCTGGCATCTGGCGATGATCTCATTGATTTCATCCATTCGAGACACCTCTCCGGAGTTGTTCCTGAAAGAAGAGAATATGCTGCATGATCATTGGGACTTAACTTCTTCAGGTCGTTTTCCAACTCAGTTTGTAGTGAACATGGTCGGCATTGGTGTCGCATCGCTAGAAGTCTCGTTGTGTTGTTTCAATTTTTAACAAATGAAGTATCCATCTATTATTTTTGTATACTGTAGCAAATGGCAGGAGACGCAGCATGGCTGCATGAGATTTTCAGCAATGTGTTGCTAAAGGTGTTCTAGTTCGGCATAGTAGGTGAAGTGAACGGAGGCCAAAGTGGACTCAGAAACTTGTGTTAGGGGACTGCTGCATACGAATTGGCTCAAGTCGATGATGAAAATTACAGCCCAGACTTTCCGCGACTCCCAAACGAAAGAGCAATCTTACATGACCAATCAGGGCGCAGCTTCGGTCCACTTCGTCCAAGCATAAATCAGACTTCGAAGAACATTGAACACTTGGCCTGGCAAGCCCCCAAATCACTTACGTCAAGTCGGCCTAGTAGACCGAAGCTTTGCCCAATTAGAACACACCCTAACGCCTACCATGTTCATCGCAAACTTTTCTAGCGATGCGACCAGTGAGTTAATATCATCTCGTTGATTTTCGTGCACTCGCGAAACCTCTTCAGGTTGCCCATGAGAGAACAGAATGTTTATTGTTTGTCGGGGGCTTGACGCCATGCCAGCAACGAGCCTCGTGGCGGGAAAGGTAGCGATGTCCATGTATCAGATCAACCCAGTGAGAATTTTTAGAAAGGGTCTTATCTTATCTAGCATCCGTATCCGTGCAAGCACGCAAACACGCATAAACATCATTAGAAAACTTACAAGCGTGCTAGAACATGCACACGCTCATTATCACGATGCGCGCGGGCGCGCGCGCACACACACACACACACACACACACACACACACACACACACCACATGCATCTACATGTACTCACGCGTTCGCGCGTGCATTTAATTGTGGGGGAACTCTACTCACAGAGATTCAGTGTCCACCAAGGGATCGCTGTTGCAACTGAAAAAAAGAGTAAATATGTCACCACAGTAGGCCTATCAGAAGTTATCCCTTTTGATGCTACATGTAGAATAGCTTCATTCAATAAAATGACCAGAACCCATCACAACAGCGAAAATATTCAGTGAATCGGACGGGATCCCTTATGTGATGATGATGATGATGTCCACTTATATGGCGCACATATCCATGCTGGCAGCATGCTCAAGGCGCAGGAGATTGGGGGGAAGGGAGAAAAAGTTAACAAAACAGAGACTGGTGCACAGTCTTTCAGTCAGGTATGTCCTTTCATTTGAGACTATTTACACAGATCCCAAAGTCAGAAAAGGTGAGTCTTCAGAGTGCTCTTGAAGTCCTCTAGTGACTTCGCTTCTCGCATGTTCTGGGGGAGCGCATTCCACAGGGTTGGACCACAGTAGGAAAACGAGCGGCGACCCAAGCGCTTCCCTATGTGGCCGGCCCTACTGGGTGGAGCCAGCAGTGACTGGGAAGCAGAGCGAAGACATCTGGGGGGGTTGTGGAGAGGGATGATGTCTCTGAGGTACTGGGGGAAAGTTGGATCGTGCACACGCTTATAGCACAGGGAGAGCACCTATGTGTATGAAGCGTGATTGACCTTGGGGGAAAAGCCATCCTTACATTAAACAAGAAGGGCAAAGCCCATACGACTCACATGCTTGACCTTGACCTTTGCATGACCTTGACCTTCATGTGACCCTCAAGTTCAAGGTCAAACAACTAAACCTAGAAATGACATCATACACTAAGAACTGCTTTACACATTTTTCCTACCGAAATACATGTGACCTTGACCCAAGGTCAAGGTCATCCAAGGTCATACAACACAAAGCTGTTAATTCAAGACATAGGAAGCATGATAAAAGTATAACATGTTCCCCACATAATTATTAAGTTTGAAACAGTTATCTTCCATAGTTCAGGGTCAAGGTCACATCAAAATATGTATACAATCCAACTTTAAAGAGCTCTTGTGACCTTGACCTTGAAGCAAGGTCAATCAAACTGGTATCAAAAGATAGGGATTACTTTGTCCTATATACCATACATAGGTCAGGTATCCAATCTCAAAAACGTCAGAGAAAATTGGGAAAATGTGAAAAATGGCTGATTTTTAACATTTACGGCCCCTGCGACCTTGACCTTGAAGCAAGGTCAAGTCACTGTGTATGTTTTTGTACGCCTTGTCATCCTACACCATCATGCCAAATTGGGTGTTGATAGACTTAATAGTCTCCGAGAAAAATCCAACGTTAAAGTTTTTTACGGACGGCAGGACGCCCGGATGACCGGACGCCCAGACGCCCGGACACCCAGACGGACGACACGGGTGACCTAGTATGAAAGTATAACATGTGTACTACAATGTTATGAAGTTTGGAAGAGTTATCTTCCATAGTTCGGGGTCAAGGTCACTTCAAAATATGTATACAATCCAACTTTAAAGAGCTCCTGTGACCTTGACCTTGAAGCAAGGTCAAGTCACTATGTATGTTTTTGTACGCCTTGTCATCCTACACCATCATGCCAAATTGGGTGTTGATAGACTTAATAGTCTCCGAGAAAAATCCAACGTTAAAGTTTTTTACGGACGACAGGACACCCGGCCGCCCGGCCGCCCGGCCACCCGGCCGGCCGCCCGGACGGCCGCTCGGACGCCCAGACGGACGACACTGGTGACCTAGTATGAAAGTATAACATGTGTACTACAATTTTATGAAGTTTGGAAGAGTTATCTTCCATAGTTCAGGGTCAAGGTCACTTCAAAATATGTATACAATTCAACTTTAAAGACCTCCTGTGACCTTGACCTTGAAGCAAGGTCAATCAAACTGGTATCAAAAGATAGGGCTTACTTTGCCCTATATACCATATATAGTTCAGGTATCCAATCTCAAAAACTTCAGAGAAAATTGGGAAAATGTGAAAAATGGCTGTTTTTTAGACAACATTTACGGCCCCTGCGACCTTGACCTTAAAGCAAGGTCAAGTCACCATGTATGTTTTTGTACGCCTTGTCATCCTACACCATCATGCCAAATTGGGTGTTGATAGACTTAATAGTCTCCGAGAAAAATCCAACGTTAAAGTTTTTTACAGACGCCCGGACGCCCGGACGCCCGGACGGACGAAAAGGGTGAGTACATAGACTCACTTTTGCTTCGCATGTGAGTCAAAAATCAGGGGAAAGTATTTCAACAACTGGTGTCCGAAAATCAGTCGAATTGACATGAGAATGAGAATGACGCCACAAACACTGACGTCCCTATTAGTCGCGCGTTGTATGAGGCGAGCGTCCCGGGGCACTCCGGTGCATTTTACTTCAGAGGTAATGGAAAGTACGTCAGAGCATCACGGAGCGCTCGCCTTACACAACACACGGCTGGCCATAGGTGGGTAAACATGACACACTGTCATGCAGTGTACATTCTACCAGTTGCTAGCAGCGTTGTACAGTGTACATTCTACCAGTTGCTAGCAGCGTTGTACACTGTACATTCTACCAGTTGCTAGCAGCGTTGTACAGTGTACATTCTACCAGTTGTTAACAGTGCTGTACAATGTACATTGTACCTGTTGCTAGCAGCGTTGTACAGTGTACATTCTACCAGTTGTTAACAGTGTTGTACAATGTACATTGTACCAGTTGCTAGCAGTGCTGTACAGTGTACATTCTACCTGTTGCTAGCAGCGTTGTACACTGTACATTCTACCAGTTGCTAGCAGCGTTGTACACTGTACATTCTACCAGTTGCTAGCAGCGTTGTACACTGTACATTTTACCTGTTGCTAGCAGTGCTGTACACTGTACATTCTACCAGTTGCTAGCAGTGCTGTACACTGTACATTTTACCTGTTGCTAGCAGCGTTGTACACTGTACATTCTACCTGTTGCTAGCAGCGTTGTACACTGTACATTCTACCAGTTGTTAACAGTATTGTACAATGTACATTCTACCTGTTGCTAGCAGTGCTGTACACTGTACATTCTACCAGTTGTTAACAGTGTTGTACAATATACATTCTACCAGTTGTTAAAAGTGTTGTACACTGTACATTCTACCAGTTGTTAACAGTATTGTACAATGTACATTCTACCTGTTGCTAGCAGTGCTGTACACTGTACATTCTACCAGTTGTTAACAGTGTTGTACACTGTACATTCTACCAGTTGTTAACAGTGTTGTACAATGTACATTCTACCTGTTGCTAGATGTGCTGTACATGTACAGTGTACATTCTACCAGTTGCTAGCAGCGCTGTACAAAGTATATTCTACCATTTGTTAGAAGTGTTGAACAGTGTACATTTTATCAGTTATTAGCAGTTTTATAAAACCACATGCGTTCAACATTCTCAAAGTTCAGAATGAGAAATAATGAAATCATTGGATGCACTCGTCATGCTCAACAATATCGGGGGGAATTATAAACTATAGCATACGGGTAATAAGCAACTATAAACTTCTAGGGGCTGTGTTTACAACTTTTCTTTTACATGTAATGAATACAGCATTTTTTGCGTGAGGATGGCTACTAAAAAATGGACTTTCCGTTTCATATGTATCCCTATCAAAACATTGATAGTTGATTTTATTACTATGGTTGTTATGACCATTGTCATTGTTCTTCTGCATCACCACCACCACCACCACCACCACCACCACCACCACCACCACCACCACCACCACCACCATCACCACCACCACCACCACCACCACCACCACCACCACCACCACCACCACCACCACCACCATCATCACCACCACCACCACCACCACCACCACCATCACCACCACCACCACCACCACCACCACCACCACCATCATCATCATCATCATCATCATCATCATCATCATCATCATCATCATCATCATCATCATCATCATCATCATCATCATCATCAAAACAACAAACCAAAAAAAACCAACTGGAGGCCAGATTGTACGTGAATGAAAATCGTATTAGTCGAGAGGCATTCCTGAAGACAATGGTCGTCTTTCATGCTCGTGCATATTTACATGGCTGTTCCATAGACGTGTTGAAATCTTCTGTTAGAAAGGCAACGGAAATGTATGTCACGTTTATTAAAAACATACACTCTAACATCACATATTTACATACCATCGTGGCGAAAACCTGATTCTTTCCTTTCTCACACTTATTTCTTCCTGAATAAGCTCCAATAACCATCTTTCCTTACTTCTTTTCGTCCATCTCTGCATTCACGATCCCTTTTTGACCTCTCTCAAATTGACCCCCCCCCCCCCCCCCAATTACCGGCCCCCAACCCCAACCTCCAAGTCCCAGGTGTAATCCGTTGCAAATGTTATACTTCACTATCTTCTCTGCCTATCACTCTCTCCGTTCTCCTCTTGCCCTACCCTTCTTCTTCTTCATCATCATCATCATCATCATCATCATCATCATCATCATCATCATCATCATCATCATCATCATCATCATCATCATCATCATCATCTTTCTCCTTTCCCCACCCCATCTTATTCATCCCACCTCTTTTCTCATTTCTTCCATGTTATTTTCTTCTTCACCTACTTTTGACGCTGAATTATATATATTTAGGTAAAACAGAGACACTCCTGTTTGAATCATCCAGAGAAATGATCCAAACTATAAATCAACATAGTACTTGGTATCATGACCTTGTAAGATTACTAATCGTGAAAGACTTCGGTGTTACGTCAAGGTATAACTTCTAGCTTTTACATAGCAACTGTTAATCCACTGACCTTAAGCCCCCACAATAATAGTTGCGGTTAAGATAAGATGGCAACATAAAATTGGGTCGGTAGGTCGGCCTGAACTTTTTTCCTTTCTTTTTCTTTTTCGTTTTAGAGGTGGCCAGATAGAACATAACCCAAACTTTCTTTCGCTGGAATCGCTTTTTAAAACTTTATCATACAAGAAGGGCAATGCCCATACGACTCACATGCTTGACCTTGACCTTTATATGACCTTGACCTTCAGGTGACCTTCAAGGTCAAGGTCAAACAACTAAACCTACCAATTACATCATACACTAAGAAATGCTTTACACATTTTTCCTACCAAAATACATGTGACCTTGACCCAAGGTCAAGGTCATCCAAGGCCATGCAACACAAAGCTGTTATTTCAAGACATAGGAAGCACAATGGTGCTTATTGGCACTTTCTACCATGAGATATGGTCACTTTTAGTGGTTCACTACCCTATTTTGGTCACATTTCATTAGGGTCAAAGTGACCTTGACCTTGATGATATGTGACCAAATGTGTCTCATGATGAAAGTATAACATGTGCCCCACATAATTATTCAGTTTGAAACAGTTATCTTCCATAGTTCAGGGTCAGGGTCACTTCAAAATATGTATACAATCCAACTTTGAAGAGCTCCTGTGACCTTGACCTTAAAGCAAGGTCAATCAAACTGGTATCAAAAGATAGGGCTTACTTTGCCCTATATACCATATATAGGTGAGGTATCCAATCTCAAAAACTTCAGAGAAAATTGGGAAAATGTGAAAAATGACTGTTTTTTTAGACAACATTTATGGCCCCTACGACCTTGACCTTGAAGCAAGGACAAGTCACTATGTATGTTTTTTGAGGCCTTGTCATCATACACCATCATGCCACATTTGGTGTTGATAGACTTAATAGTCTCCGAGAAAAATCCAACGTTAAAGTTTTCGGACGCCCGGACGCCCGGACGCCCGGACGCCCGCACGCCCGGACACCCGGACGCCCGGACGGACGAAACGGGTGAGTACATAGACTAACTTTTGCTTCGCATGTGAGTCAAAAATTGCTTAGAGCCGGCAGAAAAAATAGGTTTGCCGAGTTATCGTAACCACAACTGTTTTTAAGGGGGCATTACAATTCTACGCGCTGATCATGTGGCTACTCTCATCACCTTTCCAACCCCATCTCAACTCTCTGGGGAGCATGCAACCAGGCTGCGGATAGACACGTTGATGATAACTTTCATCTCTTTTTTCAGCTGGGCCCTCACAGGTACACATTTTAAAACCTGAGCGGGGAGAAGCAAAGTGATACAAACTGCTTCCTCAAGGATGAAACTCCGGACACCGTGCAGGTCTACTGTGGCTCTATACCTATCACTGGTTCACAAAACGCATTACATTTACACCGTCGGCACTCTGGGTTCAATTTATTATCTTGCCGCAAATGTCACTTTACAGTTGATGACAGACAAAAGCATGTTAAATAACTTAGTCGGATGACAGTTTCCTCTCCCCTTTTTACTTAGCATTGTAAATTGATACTAGCTCACTGACTCCATTTAACCTGACTGATGAACACGATGCTGTCTGTCTAAAAACAAAAACTACTCGCCCTCCAGCCTGCAGGGAAAAAAGCATTTCCAAATATGTAAATATAGATGGCAACGTTGAGTATCGAATATCAACCTGCCAATTATAAAATCGCATCAAGACCCGAGTCTTAACCACAACAAGAAGGGCAAAGCCCATACGACTCACATGCTTGACCTTGACCTTTACATGACCTTGACCTTCAGGTGACCTTCAAGGTCAAGGCCAATCAACTACACCTAGCAATGACATCATACACTAAACTAAGACATGCTTTACACATTTTTCCTACCAAAATACATGTGACCTTGACCCAAGGTCAAGGTCATTCAAGGTCATGCAACACAAAGCTGTTAATTCAAGACATAGGAAGCACAATGGTGCTTATTGGCACTTTCTACCATGAGATATGGTCACTTTTAGTGATTCACTACCCCATTTTGGTCACATTTCAATAGCGTCAAAGTGACCTTGACCTTGATGATACGTGGCCAAATGTGTCTTATGATGAAAGTATAACATGTGCCCCATATAATTATTAAGTTTGGAACAGTTATCCTCTATAGTTCAGGGTCAAGGTCACTTCAAAATATGTATACAATCAAACTTTAAAGAGCTCCTGTGACCTTGCCCTTTAAGCAAGGTCAACCAAACGTATCAAAAATAGGGCTTACTTTGCCCTATATACCATGTATAGGTGAGGTATCCAATCTTAAAAACTTCAGAGCAAATTGAGACAAGAAGGGCAAAGCCCATACGACTCACATGCTTGACCTTGACCTTTATATGACCTTGACCTTCGGATGACCTTCAAGGTCAAGGTCAAACAACTAAACCTACCAATGACATCATACACAAAGAAATGCTTTACACATTTTTCCTACCAAAATACATGTGACCTTGACCCAAGGTCAAGGTCATCCAAGGTCATGCAACACAAAGCTGTTAATTCAAGACATAGGAAGCACAATGGTGCTTATTGGCACTTTCTACCATGAGATATAGTCACTTTTAGTGGTTCACTACCCCATTTTGGTCACATTTCATAAGGGTCAAAGTGACCTTGACCTTGATGATATGTGAACAAATGTGTCTCATGATGAAAGTATAACATGTGCCCCACATAATTATAAAGTTTGAAACAGTTATCTTCCATAGTTCAGGGTCAAGGTCACTTCAAAATATGTATACAATCCAACTTTGAAGAGCTCCTGTGACCTTGACCTTGAAGCAAGGTCAACCAAACTGGTATCAAAAGATAGGGCTTGCTTTAACCTATATACCACTTGTAGCTAAGGTCGCCATTCTCAATAACGTGGGAGAAAATTGGGAAAATGTGAAAAATGACTGTTTTTGAGACCACATTTATGGCTCCTGCGACCTTGACCTTGAAGCAAGGTCAAGTCACTATGTATGTTTTTTGAGGCCTTGTCATCATACACCATCATGCCACATTTGGTGTTGATAGACTTAATAGTGTCCGAGAAAAATCCAACGTTTAAGGTTTTTACGCCCGGACGCCCGGACGGACGGACGAACGACACGGCTGAGTACATAGACTCACTTTTGCTTCGCATGTGAGTCAAAAATGTGAAACATGGCTGTTTTTTAGACAACATTTATGGCCCCTGCGACCTTGACCTTGAAGCAGGGTCAAGTCACTATGTATGTTTTTTGACGCCTTGTCATCATACACCATCATGCCAAATTGGGTGTTGATAGACTTAATAGTCTCCGAGAAAATTCCAACGTTAAAGTTTTAAACGGACGCCCGGACGCCCGGACGGACGAAACGGGTGAGTACATAGACTCACTTTTGCTTCGCATGTGAGTCAAAAAGCTAGAACCCTAGGAACAAAATTAGTGAATCCTGCGTTTAAGTTTGCATAGTACAATTTCAACACGCATTACTGAGCAATAAATACTGGCTTTCTGAATTTGTACCTACAGCACTCATTCGTTAGTTACATCTCGCTGCATAACTGCAGTTTTGATTCGCAGCGATTACTGCTGAAGCAGTGAAGTCGTAACAACAATGAACTTCATAAGAGAGGGCTGCTAAAACTCTCCGTTTATCCTGTTACATCGTATGGATCACTAACTTGGTCTTGTTGCAGACGCGTGGACAGCGTGTGTGCAGGAAGTGCATCTGCTTGCGCAGGCGTGCACAGTCCTCCTCCAGGGCGGCCAAGGAGGTCTTGGTGACGGCGTGCAGCTTCTTCTCCGTGCTGAGCTTGTTCTCCAGGTCCATGTTGGCCTTTTTGAGCTCCTCAACGTGCCGATCATCCCTGTTGCGCTCAAGCATCTTGCGGCCAAGCTCCGCGATCATCCTCTGGATCTCAGTCCTGTGGGATGAAGCAAGGGCAGATGGAGTGAATAGAAGGAAATGGAAATACGACTGTTGTTATCTTTGGATAGGGTCTAACCCGTCTGTTGGTTATCATAATTGATGAACAAAACATCTAAAAGAGAAAGATTCAAATAGACTTCAGCTTTATTTCACCCACAGTTGTTATAGTTGTGCAGATGGTCCTGTTTACGGAAGTTCAAAAGAAACCCAAATATTGATTTCAACATGTTTGCTTATAATTCATTGAACCGTCCTGAGGCAAGAGAACAATGAACAGATTCGATGTGATTCCAAAATATAAGTTAGAGGACACTATGTGACTTTTCAGAAGACTACTTTTGGTTGTTCAACCGGATTCACTATTTTCACACTGAATAACATGTGTGCCCTATGAAATCTTCTTCTGCGAAAATCACGTATAACAATGAACTATGCACCCGTCTCGGTAGAGGGGATATCCTGACAACATTTCTCATCGCTTGTTGACATCAACGATTTTTTATTATGATCCCTTTGCGTTTGTTTGTTTGTTTGTTTGTTTGTGGTTCGTGTAATAATAAAATGATAATAATGTGAACAATCGCTAAAACAGGCGAAGCAAACGACACTTGTTGAAATCGGGAGCATCAAAATCTGGACATGCAACACCACAGAACTCGAGCTCCTGCAAGAGCTGCAAACAGTCTGCGCCCAAACCTATCTCAGAAACAGCACATTATTTTAGTCCTCATGCCTTGCAAGGTTTCCCTAAGGTCTGAGGTAGGCTCAGTGAGACTTGAACTGAAGTACACACTTAGAGCACCATCTAAATAATCGAAACAACAAGAAGGGCAAAGCCCATATGACTCACATGCTTGACCTTGACCTTTACATGGTCTTGACCTTCCTGTGACCTTAAGGTCAAGGTCAAACAAGTAAACCTAGCAAAGACATACACTAAGAACTGCTTTACGCATGTTTCCTACCAAAATATATGTGACCTTAACCCAAGGTCAAGGTCATCCAAGGTCATGCAACACAAAGCTGTTAATTCAAGACATAGGAAGCACAATGGTGCTTATTGGCACTTTCTACCATGAGATATGGTCACTTTTAGTGGTTCACTACCCCATTTTGGTCACATTTCAAAAGGGTCAAAGTGACCTTGACCTTGATGATATGTGACCAAATGTGTCTCACGATGAAAGTATAACATGTGTACTACAATGTTATGAAGTTTGGAAGAGTTATCTTCCATAGTTCAGGGTCAAGGTCCTTCAAAAAATGTATACAATCCAACTTTGAAGAGCTCCTGTGACCTTGACCTTAAAGCAAGGTCAACCAAACTGGTATCAAAAGATAGGGATTACTTTGGCCTATATACCATGTATAGGTGAGGTATCCAATCTTAAAAACTTCAGAGTAAATTGAGACAAGAAGAGCAAAGCCCATACGACTCACATGCTTGACCTTGACCTTTACATGACATTGACCTTTACATGACCTTGACCTTCAGGTGACCTTCAAGGTCAATCAACTAAACCTAGCAATGACATCATACACTAAACTAAGAAATGCTTTACACATTTTTCCTACCAAAATACATGTGGCCTTGACCCAAGGTCAAGGTCATCCAAGGTCATGCAACACAAAGCTGTTAATTCAAGACATAGGAAGCACAATGGTGCTTATTGGCACTTTCTACCATGAGATATGGTCACTTTTAGTGGTTCACTACCCCATTTTGGTCACATTTCATTAGGGGCAAAGTGACCTTGACCTTGATGATATGTGACCAAATGTGTCTCATGATGAAAGTATAACATGTGTACTACAATGTTATGAAGTTTGGAAGAGTTATCTTCCATAGTTCAGGGTCAAGATCACTTCAAAATATGTATACAATCCAACTTTGAAGAGCTCCTGTGACCTTGACCTTGAAGCAAGGTCAACCAAACTGGTAGCAAAAGATAGGGCTTACATTGCCCTATATACCATGTATAGATGAGGTATCCAATCTCAAAAACTTCAGAGAAAATTGAGAAAATGTGAAAAATGGCTGTTTTTTAGACCACATTTATTGCCCCTGCGACCTTGACCTTGAAGTAAGGTCAAGTCACTATGTATGCTTTTTGAGGCCGTGTCATCATACACCATCATGTCAAATTGGGTGTTGATAGACTTAATAGTCTCCGAGCAAAAATCCAACGTAAAAGTTTTCGGACGCCTGGACGCCCGGTGTCGCAGGATATTTCGGAACCGGACAAATCGGAACCATTCCGATTTATCCTGGCCCTGGTGAAAGGATATTTCGGAACCATTCCGATTTATCCTGGCCCTGGTGGCAGGATTTTTCGGAACCACCAGGATATTTCGGAACCGTCTAGAAGGTCATTAGCCCACAACTCACTGTACTCCAGCGCGTGAGTTTTCCCACGCCTGTGGAAACAAGTGTTCTGTTGCGGAAGAATGCGAAGGGAATTTGTAGACTATGGGTAGCTAAAGAATTGTGTAGAATTGCTTGTGTTTGTGCTTGCATTTTCCTTCCCTCTCACACACACACACACACACACGCACGCACGCACGCACGCATGCACACGCTCAGACACACACACTCAGACACACGCACACGCACGCACTCACACACACACACCCACCCGCGCGCACACACACACGTATACACACAAACGCACGCACACGCATACACACACGCGCGCTCACACACTCACGCACACATACATACGCACGCACACACACAGACACCTCCCCCCATACCCACCCACCGACACAAACACGCGCGCGTGAGCGCGCACACACATACACACACACACACGCACACACACACTCACACGCACATGCACAAGCACACACACATACATACATGCACACACTCACTCACACATACACACACACACTTTGTTTTTAGTTTACGACTTTTTCTAAACAGATTGTGAAGAGTTTCTCACACTTTGCTGAGGTTGTGCAATAAATCTCTTCTCACCTACCTGTTTATGTCCTTGTTTATGAATTACAAGTTCACGCACAGAAGGCCCACATGGCTTCACTAATATTCTGTCTGCATCATTCCGTGTCAAAATTCACTTAGTTACAACTCACTGTACTCAAGCGCGTGAGTTTTCCCACGCCTTTGGCAAACAAGTGTTCTGTTGCGGAAGAATGTGAAGGGAATTTGTAGACTATGGGTAGCTAAAGAATTGTGTAGAATTGCTTGTGTTTGTGCTTGCATTTTCCTTCCCTCACACACACACACACACACACACACACACACACACACACACACACACACACACACACACACACACACACACACACGCACGCACTCACGCATGCACACGCTCAGACACACACACTCAGACACACGCACACGCACGCACTCACACACACACACACCCACGCACACACACACGTATTCACACGCACGCACGCACACGCATACACACACGCGCGCTCACACACGCACGCACACATACATACGCACGCACACACACAGACACCTCCCCCCATACCCACCCACCGACACACACACGCGCGCGCGTGCGCGCGCACACACATACACACACACTCACACGCACATGCACACGCACACACACATACATACATACACACACACACGCACACATACACACACACACTTTTTTTTTAAGTTTTCGACTTTTTCTAAACAGATTGTGAAGAGTTTCTCACACTTTGCTGAGGTTGTGCAATAAATCTCTTCTCACCTAATGAAAAGCTTCTCAAAATTCCAAAACGTAGTGCAAAATCTTTTGGTGAGCGTAGTTTAGTTTCAATGCCCCCTCTGTCTGGAACTCGCTGCCGACTGGCCTGCGTGACGCACCCACGTTATCTATTTTTAAGTCGCAACTGAAGACTCACATGTTTCGACTGGCTTTTGCTTGATTGTAGGTTTTTCTCATGATCATGTATGTTGTTGTATCCATTCTCATGTCTGTAAGTTGTATTATGTGTTGTATTATGTTGGTAAGCTTGCTGATGAATGTCTGAGTGTGAATGTGGTTATGTCAGCGCATTGAGTTGTACAGAAGTACGCTATACAAATGCTATTCATTATTATTATTATTATTATTATTATTATTATTATTATTATTATTATTATTATTATTATTATTATTATTATTATTATTATTATTATTATTATTATTATTATTATTATTATTATTATTATTATTATTATTATTATTATTATTATTATTAAACTCATGAAAGCCAGCCTACTTTGAATGAATTAGCCCATTAGAGAGAGAGAGAGAGAGAGAGAGAGAGAGAGAGAGAGAGAGAGAGAGAGAGAGGGGGGGGGAGTGATTTGATCTCGGCCTAAAACCAAGCTTGGCCATAATGGACATACATCAGGTTAAAACATTCCGATATTCATATGTACAGGAATGTTAAAATATATATTATATTACGGCCATCGAAATGGCATGAATAGCATATTCATACATCGTCGCAGGTATGACCTTATGGTAGCTCACCGCCTCGGTATCAGAAACACTTCTATACCAGTCGGTGGAGAGAGAGAGAGAGAGAGAGAGAGAGAGAGAGAGAGAGAGAGAGAGGAGAGAGAGAGAGAGAGGAGAGAGAGAGAGAGAGAGAGAGAGAGAGAGAGAGAGAGAGAGAGAGTTAATATGTATAACCGTATATACAAATGTGACAAGGTGACTTAGAATCCAGAAGGAGTTTAACAACAGGTTCTGTAAAAATCTTTATGTATTATTACTCGTACTTAAAAAGCAGTCTGTAGCTGCTTGAGCATCTTTAATAAAACAACATACATTAAACATCGTTTGGTCAAGGTAATTTGTTCTTTGTTAGCGTAGTAGTTTGTTTCACTCTGATTTGAAACCTTCTAGAAACTCAGAAAATCATACGAAAGCATCTAGAAGGTGGTTCCGAAATATCCTGGTGGTTCCGAAATATCCTTTCACCAGGGCCAGGATAAATCGGAATGATTCCGAAATATCCTAGGATTTTTGGGAACCGGTTCCGATTAATCCTGGTT
>JAWQFJ010006389.1:10000-29782 GCA_034096865.1 Theodoxus fluviatilis | reverse complement strand
CATACCTTCCCTAATAGCAAGCTCATGGCGTGTACAATGATAAAGTCTACACTCATACAAAACATTCTAACACTCACATACTATACAATTGAAATAAAAAGAACAATTAAATACAATACAATTAATTAAGTAGCAGGCAAAACACGAAACATAAAAGAGGCGCCTTCACTGCTCGTCAGGAAAGACTGACCGGAACAGGTGTGTCTTGAGGGAGGTTTTGAACTGGGACATGGAATTAGAGTGACGGACAGGGAAAGGTAGGCTATTCCATGTTACAGGGCCGATGTAGGAAAAAGCTCGCTGTCCTTGGGTTATCTTTTTGCGACGGGGGACATTTAACGTTTTGGTGTCTGCAGCTGAACGGTTATTTCTAGCGGGGGTGTAGACAGTGAGAATTTCTTTGAGTGCGTGTGGTGCAGTTTGATTGAAGAAGTTGAAACACATAATGGCTAGCTTATACTCTATCCTCTGAGCGACGGGGAGCCAATGCAGTGCACGAAGGAGTTTGGATGTGGGAGTTCTCTTGGGACATCTAAAGATTAATCTAGCAGCAGTGTTTTGGACTTTTTGCAGTTTGTTTAGCAGAGTGCCAGGAATGCCGGCAAGAAGAGAATTTCCATAATCAAGACGGGACAGAACAAGGGAAGTGACAAGGGTTTGAGTGGCCTGTTGTGAAAGATAGTGACGAATAGTGCCAATTTTCCTTAACTCGTAGTAAGCTAACTGGCAAACTTTGTTCACATGAACTCTCATAGAAAGATCATCATCGAACATGACACCTAAGTTCCTAACAGACTTTGAGAATTCTATCTCACTCTGGCCTATGGTTAGTTTCAGGGCCTGATCGAATTCGCCTCTACCGCCAACCAGGAGAGCTTCGGTCTTTGAATCATTAAGTTTGAGTTTGTTCTGTGTCATCCACTGTTTCACATCAGAAATACAAAGTTCACTTGCAGAGAGAAGAAGTTGGATTTGACTGGGATGAGTGGAGTTGTAGAGTTGCGTGTCATCAGCAAATTCACTGTGAGAGAATGAATGACTGTCAATTACGTTGGAAAGTGGTTGGGTGTACAGTAGAAACAGCAGAGGACCCAGAACCGAGCCCTGTGGGACTCCGTAATTTAGCGGGGCAGGATCAGAAGCTATACCCTGGATCAAAACAGTCTGCCTACGTTCTGAGATATATGATTTCAGGAAGGAGAGTGCTGTGTTGTCAATGCCAAAAACATGTCTTAGACGGGAGAGAAGAATTCCATGATCTATTGTGTCAAACGCAGCACTCAAATCTAACAACGCGAGAAGGGAAACTTTGGAATCATCAGATGCGACAAGGAGGTCGTTTAGAACACAGAGCAGAGCTGTTTCGGTGGAATGGTGAGCACGGTACGCCGACTGAAAACGAGCCAAAAGATCATACTTGGACACGTGCTCTAACAACTGCTGCAAAGCTAATTTCTCTAACAGTTTTGAAAGAAAGGAAAGGTTGGAGACTGGCCTGTAATTGCTAAGCTTGTTTGGATCCAGGTCTTGCTTCTTCAGAAGTGGCTTGACTAAAGCTTGTTTGAAAACACTGGGGAAGGTGCCAGACTGGAAGCAATCATTGATTATTTGTGTCAGAACAGGCAGAATGTCATCAATGCACTCAAGTAAGAGGGATGTGAGAACAGGGTCAAGGTCACAGGAGGTAGGGGTCATACTACGGATGGTCTTAAGGACTACACTAGCCTCAACCGAGCTGAACTGAAGAAGGGGAGTACCACTGAAGGATACTGGGTCTTCGCTAGCACCTGTACCAGCAGACATGTCAACGTTGCTTCGTATGTCAGACACTTTGGACACAAAGAAGTCACAAAATTTCTGAGGTAGAGATGACAGTGGGGAGGAAGGGAGGGCGGTACAACGGGTCTTGTTCATGAGTTTGTTTGTGATGGAAAACAACTGCCTACAAGTGGTAGACGCAACTATCTTTGCGTTGAAATACACTGTCTTAGCCTTAGCTACGAGACGATTGATCTTGTGTTTGACGGACCTCTGTGTGCTGTCTTCCTGTCTAATCCCCACCTCTGTGTGCTGTCTTCCTGTCTAATCCCCACCTGTGTGTGCTGTCTTCCTGTCTAATCCCCACCTCTGTGTGCTGCCTTCCTGTCTAGTCCCCACCTCTGTGTGCTGTCTTCCTGTCTAATCCCCACCTCTGTGTGCTGTCTAATCCCCACCTGTGTGTGCTGTCTTCCTGTCTAATCCCCACCTCTGTGTGCTGTCTTCCTGTCTAGTCCCCACCTCTATGTGCTGTCTAATCCCCACCTCTGTGTGCTGTCTAATCCCCACCTCTGTGTGCTGTCTTCCTGTCTAATCCCCACCTCTGTGTGCTGTCTAATCCCCACCTCTGTGTGCTGTCTTCCTGTCTAATCCCCACCTCTGTGTGCTGTCTTCCTGTCTAGTTCCCACCTCTGTGTGCTGTCTTCCTGTCTAATCCCCACCTCTGTGTGCTGTCTTCCTGTCTAATCCCCACCTCTGTGTGCTGTCTTCCTGTCTAATCCCCACCTCTGTGTGCTGTCTTCCTGTCTAATCCCCACCTCTGTGTGCTGTCTTCCTGTCTAATCCCCACCTCTATGTGCTGTCTTCCTGTCTAGTTCCCACCTCTATGTGCTGCCTTCCTGTCTAATCCCCACCTCTGTGTGCTGTCTTCCTGTCTAATCCCCACCTCTGTGTGCTGTCTAATCCCCACCTGTGTGTGCTGTCTTCCTGTCTAATCCCCACCTCTGTGTGCTGTCTTCCTGTCTAGTCCCCACCTCTATGTGCTGTCTAATCCCCACCTCTGTGTGCTGTCTTCCTGTCTAATCCCCACCTCTGTGTGCTGTCTAATCCCCACCTCTGTGTGCTGTCTTCCTGTCTAGTCCCCACCTCTATGTGCTGTCTAATCCCCACCTCTGTGTGCTGGCTAATCCCCACCTCTGTGTGCTGTCTTCCTGTCTAATCCCCACCTGTGTGTGCTGTCTTCCTGTCTAGTCCCCACCTGTGTGTGCTGTCTTCCTGTCTAGTCCCCACCTCTGTGTGCTGTCTTCCTGTCTAATCCTCACCTCTGTGTGCTGTCTTCCTGTCTAATCCCCACCTCTGTGTGCTGTCTTCCTGTCTAATCCCCACCTCTGTGTGCTGTCTTCCTGTCTAATCCCCACCTCTGTGTGCTGTCTTCCTGTCTAATCCCCACCTCTGTGTGCTGTCTTCCTGTCTAATCCCCACCTCTGTGTGCTGTCTTCCTGTCTAATCCCCACCTCTGTGTGCTGACTTCCTGTCTAATCCCCACCTCTGTGTGCTGTCTTCCTGTCTAATCCCCACCTGTGTGTGCTGCCTTCCTGTCTAATCCCCACCTCTGTGTGCTGTCTTCCTGTCTAGTTCCCACCTCTGTGTGCTGTCTAATCCCCACCTCTGTGTGCTGTCTTCCTGTCTAGTCCCCACCTCTGTGTGCTGTCTTCCTGTCTAATCCCCACCTCTGTGTGCTATCTTCCTGTCTAATCCCCACCTCTGTGTGCTGTATTCCTGTCTAATCCTCACCTCTGTGTGCTGTCTTCCTGTCTAATCCCCACCTCTGTGTGCTGCCTTCCTGTCTAATCCCCACCTCTGTGTGCTGTCTTCCTGTCTAATCCCCACCTCTGTGTGCCGTCTTCCTGTGTAATCCCCACCTCTGTGTGCTGTCTTCCTGTCTAATCCCCACCTCTGTGTGCTGACTTCCTGTCTAATCCCCACCTCTGTGTGCTGTCTTCCTGTCTAATCCCCACCTGTGTGTGCTGCCTTCCTGTCTAATCCCCACCTCTGTGTGCTGTCTTCCTGTCTAGTTCCCACCTCTGTGTGCTGTCTAATCCCCACCTCTGTGTGCTGTCTAGTCCCCACCTCTGTGTGCTGTCTTCCTGTCTAGTCCCCACCTCTGTGTGCTGTCTTCCTGTCTAGTCCCCACCTCTGTGTGCTGGCTAATCCCCACCTCTGTGTGCTGTCTTCCTGTCTAATCCCCACCTCTGTGTGCTGTCTTCCTGTCTAGTCCCCACCTCTGTGTGTTGTCTAATCCCCACCTCTGTGTGCTGTCTTCCTGTCTAATCCCCACCTCTGTGTGCTGTCTTCCTGTCTAGTCCCCACCTCTGTGTGCTGTCTTCCTGTCTAATCCCCACCTCTGTGTGCTGTCTAATCCCCACCTCTGTGTGCTGTCTTCCTGTCTAATCCCCAAATCTGTGTGCTGTCTTCCTGTCTAATCCCCACCTCTGTGTGCTGTCTTCCTGTCTAATCCCCACCTCTGTGTGCTGTCTTCCTGTCTAATCCCCACCTCTGTGTGCTGTCTTCCTGTCTAATCCCCACCTCTGTGTGCTGTCTTCCTGTCTAATCCCCACCTCTGTGTGCTGCCTTCCTGTCTAATCCCCACCTCTGTGTGCTGTCTTCCTGTCTAATCCCCACCTCTGTGTGCTGTCTTCCTGTCTAATACCCACCTCTGTGTGCTGCCTTCCTGTCTAATCCCCACCTCTGTGTGCTGTCTTCCTGTCTAATCCCCACCTCTGTGTGCTGTCTTCCTGTCTAATCCCCACCTGTGTGTGCTGTCTTCCTGTCTAATCCCCACCTCTGTGTGCTGTCTTCCTGTCTAATCCCCACCTGTGTGTGCTGTCTTCCTGTCTAATCCCCACCTCTTTGTGCTGTCTTCCTGTCTAATTCCCACCTCTGTGTGCTGTCTTCCTGTCTAATCATTCCCTCTGTGTGCTGTCTTCCTGTCTAATCCTCCCCTCTGTGTGCTGTCTTCCCGTCTAATCCCCACCTCTGTGTGCTGTCTTCCTTTCTAATCCCCACCTCTGTGTGCTGTCTTCCTGTCTAATCCCCACCTCTGTGTGCTGTCTTCCTGTCTAATCCCCACCTCTGTGTGCTGCCTTCCTGTCTAATCCCCACCTCTGTGTGCTGTCTTCCTTTCTAATCCCCACCTCTGTGTGCTGTCTTCCCGTCTAATCCCCACCTCTGTGTGCTGTCTTCCTTTCTAATCCCCACCTCTGTGTGCTGTCTTCCTGTCTAATCCCCACCTCTGTGTGCTGTCTTCCTTTCTAATCCCCACCTCTGTGTGCTGTCTTCCCGTCTAATCCCCACCTCTGTGTGCTGCCTTCCTGTCTAATCCCCACCTCTGTGTGCTGTCTTCCTGTCTAATCCCCACCTCTGTGTGCTGTCTTCCTGTCTAATCCCCACCTGTGTGTGCTGTCTTCCTGTCTAATCCCCACCTCTTTGTGCTGTCTTCCTGTCTAATCCCCACCTCTGTGTGCTGTCTTCCTGTCTAATCCCCACCTGTGTGTGCTGTCTTCCTGTCTAATCCCCACCTCTGTGTGCTGTCTTCCTGTCTAATCCCCACCTGTGTGTGCTGTCTTCCTGTCTAATCCCCACCTCTGTGTGCTGTCTTCCTGTCTAATCCCCACCTCTGTGTGCTGTCTTCCTGTCTAATCCCCACCTCTGTGTGCTGGCTAATCCCCACCTCTGTGTGCTGTCTTCCTGTCTAATCCCCACCTGTGTGTGCTGTCTTCCTGTCTAATCCCCACCTCTGTGTGCTGTCTTCCTGTCTAATCCCCACCTCTGTGTGCTGCCTTCCTGTCTAATCCCCACCTCTGTGTGATGTCTTCCTGTCTAATCCCCACCTCTGTGTGCTGTCTTCCTGTCTAATCCTCCCCTTTGTGTGCTGTCTTCCTGTCTAATCCCCACCTCTGTGTGCTGTCTTCCTGTCTAATCCCCACCTCTGTGTGCTGTCTTCCCGTCTAATCCCCACCTCTGTGTGCTGCCTTCCTGTCTAATCCCCACCTCTGTGTGCTGTCTTCCTGTCTAATCCCCACCTGTGTGTGCTGTCTAATCCCCACCTCTGTGTGCTGTCTTCCTGTCTAATCCCCACCTCTGTGTGCTGTCTTCCTGTCTAATCCCCACCTCTGTGTGCTGTCTTCCTGTCTAATCCCCACCTCTGTGTGCTGCCTTCCTGTCTAATCCCCACCTCTGTGTGCTGTCTAATCCCCACCTCTGTGTGCTGTCTTCCTGTCTAATCCCCACCTCTGTGTGCTGTCTTCCTGTCTAATCCCCACCTCTGTGTGCTGTCTTCCTGTCTAATCCCCACCTCTGTGTGCTGTCTTCCTGTCTAATCCCCACCTCTGTGTGCTGCCTTCCTGTCTAATCCCCACCTCTGTGTGCTGTCTTCCTGTCTAATCCCCACCTCTGTGTGCTGTCTAATCCCCACCTGTGTGTGCTGTCTTCCTCTCTAATCCCCACCTCTGTGTGCTGTCTTCCATTCTAGTCCCCACCTCTATGTGCTGTCTAATCCCCACCTCTGTGTGCTGTCTAATCCCCACCTCTGTGTGCTGTCTTCCTGTCTAATCCCCACCTCTGTGTGCTGTCTAATCCCCACCTCTGTGTGCTGTCTTCCTGTGTAGTCCCCACCTCTGTGTGCTGTCTTCCTGTCTAGTCCCCACCTCTGTGTGCTGGCTAATCCCCACCTCTGTGTGCTGTCTTCCTGTCTAATCCCCACCTCTGTGTGCTGTCTAATCCCCACCTGTGTGTGCTGTCTTCCTGTCTAGTCCCCACCTCTGTGTGCTGTCTTCCTGTCTAGTCCCCACCTCTGTGTGATGTCTTCCTGTCTAATCCCCACCTCTGTGTGCTGTCTAATCCCCACCTCTGTGTGCTGTCTTCCTGTCTAATCCCCACCTCTGTGTGCTGTCTTCCTGTCTAATCCCCACCTCTGTGTGCTGTCTTCCTGTCTAATCCCCACCTCTGTGTGCTGCCTTCCTGTCTAATCCCCACCTCTGTGTGCTGTCTTCCTGTCTAATCCCCACCTCTGTGTGCTGTCTTCCTGTCTAATCCCCACCTCTGTGTGCTGTCTTCCTGTCTAATCCTCCCCTCTGTGTGCTGACTTCCTGTCTAATCTCCACCTCTGTGTGCTGTCTTCCTGTCTAATCCCCACCTGTGTGTGCTGCCTTCCTGTCTAATCCCCACCTCTGTGTGCTGTCTTCCTGTCTAGTTCCCACCTCTGTGTGCTGTCTAATCCCCACCTCTGTGTGCTGCCTTCCTGTCTAGTCCCCACCTCTGTGTGCTGTCTTCCTGTCTAATCCCCAACTCTGTGTGCTGTCTTCCTGTCTAGTCCCCACCTCTGTGTGCTGTCTTCCTGTCTAGTCCCCACCTCTGTGTGCTGTCTTCCTGTCTAGTCCCCACCTCTGTGTGCTGGCTAATCCCCACCTCTGTGTGCTGTCTTCCTGTCTAATCCCCACCTCTGTGTGCTGTCTTCCTGTCTAGTCCCCACCTCTGTGTGCTGTCTAATCCCCACCTCTGTGTGCTGTCTTCCTGTCTAGTCCCCACCTCTGTGTGCTGTCTTCCTGTCTAGTCCCCACCTCTGTGTGCTGTCTTCCTGTCTAGTTTCCACCTCTGTGTGCTGCATTCCTGTCTAGTTCCCACCTCTGTGTGCTGTCTTCCTGTCTAGTCCCCACCTCTGTGTGCTGCCTTCCTGTCTAATCCCCACCTCTGTGTGCTGTCTTCCTGTCTAATCCTCACCTCTGTGTGCTGTCTTCCTGTCTAATCCCCACCTCTGTGTGCTGTCTTCCTGTCTAATCCCCACCTCTGTGTGCTGTCTTCCTGTCTAAACCCCACCTCTGTGTGCTGTCTTCTGTCTAATCCCCACCTCTATGTGCTGCCTTTCTGTCTAATCCCCACCTCTGTGTGCTGTCTTCCTGTCTAATCCCCACCTGTGTGTGTGCTGTCTTCCTGTCTAATCCCCACCTCTGTGTGCTGCCTTCCTGTCTAATCCCCACCTCTGTGTGCTGCCTTCCTGTCTAATCCCCACCTCTGTGTGCTGTCTTCCTGTCTAATCCCCACCTCTGTGTGCTGTCTAATCCCCACCTCTGTGTGCTGTCTTCCTGTCTAATCCCCACCTCTGTGTGCTGTCTAATCCCCACCTCTGTGTGCTTTCCTGTCTAATCCCCACCTCTGTGTGCTGTCTTCCTGTCTAATTCCCACCTCTGTGTGCTGTCTTCCTGTCTAATCCCCACCTCTGTGTGATGTCTTCCTGTCTAATCCCCACCTCTGTGTGCTGTCTAATCCTCCCCTCTGTGTGCTGTCTTCCTGTCTAATCCCCACCTCTGTGTGCTGTCTAATCCCCACCTCTGTGTGCTGTCTTCTTGTCTAGTCCCCACCTCTGTGTGCTGTCTTCCTGTCTAGTCCCCACCTCTGTGTGCTGTCTAATCCCCACCTCTGTGTGCTGTCTTCCTGTCTAATCCCCTCCTCTGTGTGCTGTCTAATCCCCACCTCTGTGTGCTGTCTTCCTGTCTAATCCCCACCTCTGTGTGCTGTCTTCCTGTCTAATCCCCACCTCTGTGTGATGTCTTCCTGTCTAATCCCCACCTCTGTGTGCTGTCTAATCCTCCCCTCTGTGTGCTGTGTTCCTGTCTAATCCCCACCTCTGTGTGCTGTCTAATCCCCCCCTATGTGTGCTGTGTTCCTGTCTAATCCCCAACTCTGTGTGCTGTCTTCCTGTCTAATCCTCCCCTCTGTGTGCTGTCTTCCTGTCTAATCCCCACCTCTGTGTGCTGTCTAATCCTCCCCTCTGTGTGCTGTGTTCCTGTCTAATCCCCACCTCTGTGTGCTGTCTTCCTGTCTAATCCCCACCTCTGTGTGCTGTCTTCCACAGTGGGAGCGATGCGGCCTTTCCTTGCGGTGCCCGGATGGAAAACACTGAACACGCTACACCCCAACGTGATGCCAGGGGGGCGTTATGTACCCCTCAGCTGCCGGGCGAGACAGAGGGTAGCCATCATCGTGCCTTTCAGAGGCAGGGAACGTCACCTGCAGATCCTGCTTCATAATCTGCACGTCTTGTTGCCCAGGCAACAGCTCCAGTACCGCATCTTCGTGGTGGGGCTGGTGAGAGGAGGACGAGCACGGGGCGAGGGGGTGGGGGAGGGGGTGTTGCAGGAGAAAAAGGGGGTGGGGCTGAGGGTGTTGCAAGTTAATGGAGGGGAGAGGGGTTGAGGTGAGGAACAGGAAGAATGTTGATGTTGCAAGCTTGGGGGGGGGGGGGGGGGGGGGATGATGGAAGGGTGGTACATTGACATTGGTGGTGGGGTAGTGTGAAGAGGTAAGTATGGATGATGGGTTGGTGATGGTGGTCATAGTGGTGATGGTCGTGGTGGTGGTCTTGGTGGTGATGGTGGTGGTGGTGGTCGTAGTGGTGGTGGTCGTGGTGGTGGTCGTGGTGGTGGTCGTGGTGGTGGTCGTGGTGGTCGTAGTGGTGGTCGTGGTGGTCGTAGTGGTGATGGTCGTGGCTTTGGGAATAGTGGTGGTAATGGTGATGGTAGTGGTGGTGGTAGTGGTGGTGGTCGTGGTGCTGATCATGGTGGTGGTAGTGGCTGTGGTAGTAGTGGTGGCAATGGTGATGGTAGTGGTGGTGGTAGTGGTGGTGGGAGAAGAGTTGGTGATGGTGATGATGGTGGTACTGGTGATGGTAGTGGTGGCGGTGGTGGTGGTAGTGGTGGCTGTCGTAGTGGGGGCGGTGGTAGTGGCGGCGGTGGTGGTGGTAGTGGTGGTGGTAGTGGTGGTAGTTTTTTTTTTTTTTTTTTTTTGCTGGGCACTTGAGACCGCGTGCTTACCTTAATGCATATTCATGCATTTGTGACCGACTTCAAGGTCGAGGTCGGTCATTTTTATTTTTTATTTTTTTTTGCAGTCTGCATCTTTATTCACTGTTTACAAGGACGCAACACATGAAAAAAGGACGTAAATGTATGTACATGAACAGGATCAAGACTAACATCCAGTGGTAGTGGCGCCGGCGGTGGTGGTAGTG
The DNA here is from genome assembly GCA_034096865.1 of Theodoxus fluviatilis. NCBI lineage: Eukaryota > Metazoa > Mollusca > Gastropoda > Cycloneritida > Neritidae > Theodoxus > Theodoxus fluviatilis. The sequence continues at coordinate 19,962 of JAWQFJ010006389.1, read as the reverse complement.
GCGGCGGTGGTGGTAGTGATAGCAGTGGTGGTGGTAGTAGCGGCGATTGTGGGGGTAGTGGCGGCGGTGGTGGTGGTAGTGATAGCGGTGGTGGTTGTAGTGGCAGCGGCGATGATGGTAGTGGTGGCGGTGGTGGTGGTAGTGGCGGCGGCGGTGGTGGTAGTGGCGGCGGTGGTGGTGGTAGTGGTGGCGGTGGTGGTGGTAGTGGTGGCGGGGATGGTGGTAGTGGCGGCGGCGATGGTGGTAGTGATAGCAGTGGTGGTGGTAGTGGTAGTGGTGGTGGTGGTAGTGGTGGCGGTGGTGGTGGTAGTGGTGGCGGGGATGGTGGTAGTGGCGGCGGCGATGGTGGTAGTGATAGCAGTGGTGGTGGTAGTGGCGGCGGTGGTGGTGGTAGTGTTGGCGGTGGTGGTGGTAGTGGTGGCAGTGGTGGTGGTAGTGGCGGCGGCGATGGTGGTAGTGGTGGCGGTGGTGGTGGTAGTGGTGGCAGTGGTGGTGGTAGGTGTGGTGCCGATGGTGGTTAAATGGTGGTGTTGGCGTTAGTGGTGGTGAGATTGTGGTGGTAGTTGTAGTGGCGGTGGTAGTAGTGGTGATGGTGGTGATAACGGAGAAAGGTAGAGATGGTGATGGTAGTGGTAGTGGCGGTGGTAGTCATGGTGATGGTGGTGAAAGCGGAGAAGTGTAGAGATGGTGATGGAAGTGGTAGTGGCGGTGGTAGTAGTGGTGGTGGTAGTTGTAGTGGCGGTGGTAGTAGTGGTAATGGTAGTGGTAGTTGCAGTGGTAGTAGTGGTGATGGAAGAACACGGTACATGTAAATCTGTCGATGGTAGTGGTCAAACATAAGCTTTTTGTCCCCAATGTTCAACAACACTCCTTGTTCTCATTAACACTCTTTTCTTTTTGATGGTCATCTTCGCTCTCTTTCTCTTTCGCTGCTAGCCACGGGTTGCCTTCTACCGATCTGTTCAAAGTATTTGCACGATACGTGATTGCAATAGTGTTCCTGATGACCCACTCCTATTTGTTGCGGTCGGAGCCTCCACCGGAGTGCCGTACCTGCCAGTGCAGGCTCACCATGTGGCACGTTCTGGTGGAGTGCCCTCGACTTGCTCATCTACGGAGTGGGTCAAGCAGTCTGTCTGGCATTTAAAAAAATCATCTTGCTGCGATAAAATTTTTGATAGATTCTGAGTATTATTCTCGTATACGAGTTGTACTATATCTTAATTGTTTTCGATATCTCTCTACTTACCTCTTCTGTGGTAATCTTTTAATTGCACATTTTTATTCAGTGAAAGTATGTTGTGGCCTTGAATGACCTTAACACCTGATGAGCCCTCGGGCTCCATAAACCTATCCTTCAATGCATTGTCGGTGTCAAGGACATCGAGATGTGAAATTTTGCCCTTTCGTAATTATGCTTTTTCGTGTTTGAAGGGTTATGCACTGCCTTTGCTGGCTGTTGGGCTGTGAGACTAGATTTTATTGATTTTATATCACTAGTTTAGCAAATTATACTATACTCCGCTGTAGCGGAGAGTTCTATTACCATGATGGAAGTGTTTTTTAACGTGTTGGCCTTATATAGCCTACAAGGCTGATAGGCTCTTAAACTCCATCCATCCATCCATCCATCCATCCATCCATCCTGATGTAAGGGGACTGCACTGAAAATGCCATTGCATTTGTCCTGGAAGAGTTGTGTCCCTTTACAGGCTGCAGCCAGAATGTCGAAGACAAAATTTCTAGTAGCAAGCGAGGAACGTTTTTTCCACACAGGCCATTGTTGTTGTCATCGCTGTTGTTGTCATCGCTGTTGTTGTCATCGCTGTTGTTGTCATCGCTGTTGTTGTCATCGCTGTTGTTGTCATCGCTGTTGTTGTCATCGCTGTTGTTATCATCGCTGTTGTTGTTATCGCTGTTGTTGTTATCATCGCTGTTGTTATCATCGCTGTTGTTGTCATCGCTGTTGTTGTCATCGCTGTTGTTGTCATCGCTGTTGTTGTTATCATCGCTGTTGTTGTGATCGCTGTTGTTATCATCGCTGTTGTTATCATCGCTGTTGCTGTCATCGCTGTTGTTATCATCGCTGTTGTTGTCATCGCTGTTGTTGTGATCGCTGTTGTTGTTATCATCGCTGTTGTTATCATCGCTGTTGTTGTCATCGCTGTTGTTATCATCGCTGTTGTTGTCATCGCTGTTGTTGTTATCATCGCTGTTGTTGTGATCGCTGTTGTTGTTATCATCGCTGTTGTTATCATCGCTGTTGTTGTCATCGCTGTTGTTATCATCGCTGTTGTTGTGATCGCTGTTGTTGTTATCATCGCTGTTGTTATCATCGCTGTTGTTGTCATCGCTGTTGTTATCATCGCTGTTGTTGTGATCGCTGTTGTTGTTATCATCGCTGTTGTTATCATCGCTGTTGTTATCATCGCTGTTGTTATCATCGCTGTTAATGTGATCGCTGTTGTTGTTATCATCGCTGTTGTTGTGATCGCTGTTGTTGTTATCATCGCTGTTGTTATCATCGCTGTTGTTGTCATCGCTGTTGTTATCATCACTGTTGTTATCATCGCTGTTGTTATGATCGCTGTTGTTGTCATCGCTGTTGTTATCATCGCTGTTGTTGTGATCGCTGTTGTTGTTATCATCGCTGTTGTTGTGATCGCTGTTGTTGTTATCATCGCTGTTGTTATCATCGCTGTTGTTGTTATCATCGCTGTTGTTATGATCGCTGTTGTTGTCATCGCTGTTGTTATCATCGCTGTTGTTATGATCGCTGTTGTTGTTATCATCGCTGTTGTTGTCATCGCTGTTGTTGTCATCACTGTTGTTATCATCACTGTTGTTATCATCGCTGTTGTTGTTATCATCGCTGTTGTAATGATCGCTGTTGTTGTCATCGCTGTTGTTGTCATCACTGTTGTTGTTATCATCGCTGTTGTTATCATCGCTGTTGTTGTTATCATCGCTGTTGTTGTCATCGCTGTTGTTGTCATCACTGTTGTTGTCATCGCTGTTGTTGTTATCATCGCTGTTGTTGTTATCATCGCTGTTGTTGTCATCGCTGTTGTTATCATCGCTGTTGTTATCATCACTGTTGTTATCATCGCTGTTGTTGTCATCGCTGTTGTTGTTATCATCGTTGTTGTTATCATCGCTGTTGTTGTCATCGCTGTTGTTGTTATCATCGCTGTTGTTGTCATCGCTGTTGTTATCATCGCTGTTGTTGTCATCGCTGTTGTTATCATCGCTGTTGTTATCATCGCTGTTGTTGTTATCATCGCTGTTGTTGTCATCGCTGTTGTTATCATCGCTGTTGTTGTTATCGCTGTTGTTGTTATCATCGTTGTTGTTATCATCGCTGTTGTTGTCATCGCTGTTGTTGTCATCGCTGTTGTTGTCATCGCTGTTGTTGTTATCATCGCTGTTGTTGTGATCGCTGTTGTTATCATCGCTGTTGTTATCATCGCTGTTGTTGTGATCGCTGTTGTTATCATCGCTGTTGTTGTCATCGCTGTTGTTGTTATCATCGCTGTTGTTGTTATCGCTGTTGTTGTTATCATCGCTGTTGTTATCATCGCTGTTGTTGTCATCGCTGTTGTTATCATCGCTGTTGTTGTCATCGCTGTTGTTGTTATCGCTGTTGTTGTGATCGCTGTTGTTGTTATCATCGCTGTTGTTATCATCGCTGTTGTTGTCATCGCTGTTGTTATCATCGCTGTTGTTGTGATCGCTGTTGTTGTTATCATCGCTGTTGTTATCATCGCTGTTGTTGTCATCGCTGTTGTTATCATCGCTGTTGCTGTGATCGCTGTTGTTGTTATCATCGCTGTTGTTATCATCGCTGTTGTTATCATCGCTGTTGTTATCATCGCTGTTGTTGTGATCGCTGTTGTTGTTATCATCGCTGTTGTTGTGATCGCTGTTGTTGTTATCATCGCTGCTGTTATCATCGCTGTTGTTGTCATCGCTGTTGTTATCATCACTGTTGTTGTCATCGCTGTTGTTGTTATCATCGCTGTTGTTATGATCGCTGTTGTTGTCATCGCTGTTGTTATCATCGCTGTTGTTATGATCGCTGTTGTTGTTATCATCGCTGTTGTTGTCATCGCTGTTGTTGTCATCACTGTTGTTATCATCACTGTTGTTATCATCGCTGTTGTTGTTATCATCGCTGTTGTTATGATCGCTGTTGTTGTCATCGCTGTTGTTGTCATCGCTGTTGTTGTTATCATCGCTGTTGTTATGATCGCTGTTGTTGTTATCATCGCTGTTGTTGTCATCGCTGTTGTTGTCATCACTGTTGTTGTCATCGCCGTTGTTGTTATCATCGCTGTTGTTGTTATCATCGCTGTTGTTGTCATCGCTGTTGTTGTCATCGCTATTGTTATCATCACTGTTGTTATCATCGCTGTTGTTGTCATCGCTGTTGTTGTTATCATCGCTGTTGTTATTATCGCTGTTGTTGTCATCGCTGTTGTTGTTATCATCGCTGTTGTTGTCATCGCTGTTGTTATCATCGCTGTTGTTGTCATCGCTGTTGTTATCATCGCTGTTGTTATCATCGCTGTTGTTGTCATCGCTGTTGTTATCATCACTGTTGTTATCATCGCTGTTGTTGTCATCGCTGTTGTTGTTATCATCGCTGTTGTTGTCATCGCTGTTGTTATCATCACTGTTGTTATCATCGCTGTTGTTGTCATCGCTGTTGTTGTTATCATCGCTGTTGTTGTCATCACTGTTGTTATCATCACTGTTGTTGTCATCGCTGTTGTTATCATCACTGTTGTTGTCATCGCTGCTGTAGTCATCGCTGTTGTTGTCATTGTTGTTATCATCGCTGTTGTTGTCATTGTTGTTGTTGTCACTGTTGTTGTCATCATCGCTGTTGTTGTTATCATCGCTGTTGTTGTTGTCATCGCTGTTGTTGTTGTCATCACTGTTGTTATCATCGCTGTTGTTGTTGTCATCGCTGTTGTTGTTATCATCGCTGTTGTTGTCATCGCTGTTGTTATCATCACTGTTGTTATCATCGCTGTTGTTGTCATCGCTGTTGTTGTTATCATCGCTGTTGTTGTCATCACTGTTGTTATCATCACTGTTGTTGTCATCGCTGTTGTTATCATCACTGTTGTTGTCATCGCTGCTGTAGTCATCGCTGTTGTTGTCATTGTTGTTATCATCGCTGTTGTTGTCATTGTTGTTGTTGTCACTGTTGTTGTCATCATCGCTGTTGTTGTTATCATCGCTGTTGTTGTTGTCATCGCTGTTGTTGTTGTCATCGCTGTTGTTATCATCGCTGTTGTTGTTGTCATCGTTGTTGTTGTCATCGTTGCTGTTATCATTGCTGTTGTTGTTATCATCGCTGTTGTTGTTGTCATCGTTGTTGTTGTTGTCATCGTTGTTGTTGTCATCGTTGTTGTTATCATCGCTGTTGTTGTTGTCATCGTTGTTGTTATCATCGCTGTTGTTGTTGTCATCGTTGTTGTTGTCATCGTTGTTGCAATCATCGCTGTTGTTGTTATCATCGCTGTTGTTATCATCGCTGCTGTTGTCATGGCTGTTGTTGTTATCATCACTGTTGTTGTCATCGCTGTTGTTGTCATCGCTGTTGTTATTATCGCTGTTGTTGTTATCATCACTGTTGTTATCATCGCTGTTGTTGTTATCATCACTGTTGCTGTCATCACTGTTGTTATCATCGCTGTTGTTATGATCGCTGTTGTTGTTGTCATCGCTGTTGTTGTCATCGCTGTTGTTGTCATCGCTGTTCTTATCATCACTGTTGTTGTTGTCATCGCTGTTGTTGTCATTTTTGACTCACATGCGAAGCAAAAGTGAGTCTATGTACTGAGCCGTGTCGTCCGTCCGTCCGGGCGTCCGTCCGGGCGTCCGGGCGTCCGTAAAAAACTTAAACGTTGGATTTTTCTCGGAGACTATTAAGTCTATCAACACCAAATGTGGCATGATGGTGTATGATGACAAGGCCTCAAAAAACATACATAGTGACTTGACCTTGCTTCAAGGTCAAGGTCACAGGAGCCATAAATGTGGTCTCAAAAACAGTCATTTTTCACATTTTCCCAATTTTCTCCCACGTTATTGAGAATGGCGACCTTAGCTACAAGTGGTATATAGGTCAAAGCAAGCCCTATCTTTTGATACCAGTTTGGTTGACCTTGCTTCAAGGTCAAGGTCACAGGAGCTCTTCAAAGTTGGATTGTATACATATTTTGAAGTGACCTTGACTCTGAACTATGGAAGATAACTGTTTCAAACTTAATAATTATGTGGGGCACATGTTATACTTTCATCATGAGACACATTTGGTCACATATCATCAAGGTCAAGGTCACTTTGACCCTTATGAAATGTGAACCACTAAAAGTGACTATATCTCATGGTAGAAAGTGCCAATAAGCACCATTGTGCTTCCTATGTCTTGAATTAACAGCTTTGTGTTGCATGACCTTGGATGACCTTGACCTTGGGTCAAGGTCACATGTATTTTGGTAGGAAAAATGTGTAGAGCATTTCTTTGTGTATGATGTCATTGGTAGGTTTGGTTGTTTGACCTTGACCTTGAAGGTCACCTGAAGGTCAAGGTCATATAAAGGTCAAGGTCAAGCATGTGATTCGTATGGGCTTTGCCCTTCTTGTTTGTCAATCATGTCGTCTTTGTCATCAGCAGCGATGCTAAAGATCGGTCAGCGCTATCTTTCTTCCTTTCTTTCTTCCTTCCTTCCTTTCATTCTTTCTTTCTTTCTCCCTTTTCATTCTCCCTTTCTTTCTCCCTTTCTTTCTTCCTTTCTTTCTTCCTTCCTTCCTTTCATTCATTCTTTCTTTCTCCCTTTCTTTCTTCCTTTCTTTCTTCCTTCCTTCCTTCCTTTCATTCTTTCTTTCTTTCTCCCTTTCTTTCTTTCTCCCCTCCTTTCTTCCTTCCAGCCTTTCTTTCTTTATTTCTTTCTTTCTTCCTTTCTTTCTTCCTTCCAGCCTTTCTTTCTTTCTTTCTTCCTTTTTTCCTTTCTTCCTTTTTTCCTTTCTTCCTTTCTTCCTTTCTTCATTCCTTCCCTCCCTCCCTCCCTCCCTCCCTCCCTCCCTCCCTCCTTCCTTCCTTCCTTTCTCCCTTTCTCCCTTTCTTTGATGGCGATTGATGATTGATGATTGATGATTGATGATTGATGATTGATGATTGATGATTGATGATGATGATGATGATGATGATGATGATGATGATGATGATGATGATGACGACGACGACGACGACGACGATGACGATGATCCCAAGTTTCCATTCCTCATGTTTAGGAGCACCGTGGATCTCTGCAGCCTCTAGGATGGACTGCATCTGCATCCCGGGCATTCTGTGAACCCGAGTCACGTGACTCCGGGTCAGTTCGCAATGAATGCGTAATAGACTTGACCCTTCGCATTACAGCATTGTGCCAAAATTAGTTCGTTCTGATATCATTTTTTGTCCACTTTTCACAGAAATCATTCAGATGTCAAAACTTGTTTCCATTTTAACACAAACATTTTATTTTATCGAATAAACGCTTGTTTATTTCCGCAACAAGAGTAAGTTATGAGTTTTGTGCGAAACAGTCCTAGAACTACTTTAATGGCGTATGTCAGGGAGTAGATCGGCTATCCCACAAGCCTCTCGGGTGACCTCCTCATTGAGTCTCTAGTGGACTGGAATGAGTCTCTAGTGGACTGGAATGTGTCTCTAGTGGACTGGAATGAGTCTCTAGTGGACTGGAATGAGTCTCTAGTGGACTAGAATCTGGCTCTAGTGGACTAGAATGAGTCTCTAGTGGACTGGAATGAGTCTCTAGTGGACTGGAATGAGTCTCTATGGACTGGAATGAGTCTCTAGTGGACTGGAATGAGTCTATAGTGGATTGGAATGAGTCTCTAGTGGACTGGAATGAGTCTCTAGTGGATTGGAATGAGTCTCTAGTGGACTGGAATGAGTCTCTAGTGGATTGGAATGAGTCTCTAGTGGACTGGAATGCGTCTCTTTGGACTGGAATGAGTATCTAGTGGACTAAAATGAGTCTCTAGTGGATTGGAATGAGTCTCCAGTGGACTATAATGAGTCTCTAGTGGACTGGAATGAGTCTCTAGTGGACTGGAATGAGTCTCTAGTGGACTAGAATGAGTCTCTAGTGGACTGGAATGAGTCTCTAGTGGACTGGAATGAGTCTCTAGTGGACTGGAATGAGTCTCTAGTGGACTGGAATGAGTCTCTAGTGGACTGGAATGAGTCTCTAGTGGACTGGAATGAGTCTCTAGTGGACTGGAATGAGTCTCTAGTGGACTAGAATGAGTCTCTAGTGGACTGGAATGAGTCTCTAGTGGACTAGAATGAGTCTCTAGTGGACTGGAATGAGTCTCTAGTGGACTGGAATGAGTCTCTAGTGGACTAGAATGAGTCTCTAGTGGACTGGAATGAGTCTCTAGTGGACTGGAATGAGTCTCTAGTGGATTGGAATGAGTCTCTAGTGGACTGGAATGCGTCTCTTTGGACTGGAATGAGTATCTAGTGGACTAAAATGAGTCTCTAGTGGATTGGAATGAGTCTCTAGTGGACTGGAATGCATCCCGCGAACACAGCACGGACATCGGGGCTCCGTGGCCGAGGGCACTCACCAAGTCTCCTGGAGCTTGTAAGGGTCCGTGGCCGAGGGCACTGACCAAGTCCCCTGGAGCTTGTAAGGGTCCGTGGCCGAGTAGTCAGCGCGCTTGACCTGCAGTCACTTGCGGCCAGTGGGTGCGGCGTTCGAAGCTGCGTGGTTCCTGTAGTAGCATTCTTGAGTAAGGTGCTTTATTCACATAGTTTCTCTCCACCCAGGAGTAAAGTGGGTACCTGTGAGGACTGAGTTGGAAAATTGTGAAAGATGACTCAGGCGCGTTCACCCGCAGCCAGGTTGTTTTATGCTTCCCGGGAAGATGAAATGGTGTTTGAGTGAGTAGTACAGCAGGCCGATGACCAGGGGAGTAAAATAGGCGGTTTGAGCAGACATGTATTGGTGGAAAGTCGCTATATAGAAAAGGTCACCTTTACCTTTGTGGAAGCCTTTTGTGGCTGCCTGGGGCTGGACTTCCGGAGGAGTCCCGAAATATCAAGCACCAGGGGGCACAGCTGCCGGAAGTGACGTGGACAACCTCAGGACAAATGACGTAATCTTATCGTGAGAGTGCGTATGGGAATATGGCTGCCACGAAAGCAATGTTTCTACTCACGGCAGGATTTCCTTGTCATAGCCTGCTAAGAAGAGGAAGAAAGAAGAATAAGAAAGGAGAGGAAGAGAGAAGAAAGAGAAGAAAGAAGAGGAAGAGAGAAGAAAGAGAACAAAGAAGAGGAAGAGAGAAGAGAGAAGAAAAAAGAAAAAGAGAGAAGAAAGAGAAGAAGAAACAAGAATTTACCATGCCGTCAAACGCTGGTTTACTCAAGAGAGAAAACGGCTTTCATCGTACCACAAACGATTGCTTTTCTCCTCACTCTCTACCATCTGTGCAGACTGGCATTTAAAAGTGCAGATCTGTCTGACTCCGGAAGCAAATTAGGTTGCAGAGGACAGGACTCCGATAAGAGCAAGCCGTCGACACAACAAGATCAAAGTAGGGCAGACCTTGAGGCCAGTGCACACGGCGCGATGACACGGCAAGATTTTGTCGCAGCAGGAATTTGTTTCCTGACCCAGTCTCTGCGTCCGCTGCTTGCAGCAAGCAGATCGTGCGAGCGTAAGAAAAAGAGAAATAACACACAAACAATTTAAAAGCCCGATACCTCGAATAGAAAACAGTCCATTTGCCGGCGACAAAGCGGCGCTGCAGCCATGAATCAACCAATCAGAAACAAGCAAACAAAATATCCAGGACACAACCGCTTAGCTAGATGCCGGTAGTGAGATGTAGTACAATGTAACTTCGTGGGAGCTGCTGTGTCCTTTAAT
>JAWQFJ010006389.1:0-5000 GCA_034096865.1 Theodoxus fluviatilis | reverse complement strand
TAAATGTATATCATTTATACAATAAAGTGACGGACATTAGTGCTCTTATTCAGAAGGAACAGTTAGGCATTCTTGGAATAAGTGAATCTCGCCTTCACAGTGAAATCAGTGATGAAGCAATTGGAATATCAGGATTTGACATCGTACGACGCGATCCTGTGCTACCTGGGCACACTGGGTTAGCAATCTACAAGGCCCGGTCTCAGTGGCCGATGGACACAAAACGTATGCAAAAAGGACACAGCGGACGAGCAAAAGCTCCATCCGGTTTCATCCGCTCCAAAAATGGACAAAATTGCCGAACATTTGCGAAAACAGAACGGAAAATAACGGAAGTGGGTAGTATGTGGCGGGGATGCTAAACGGATGTTCATAGGATGCCTGGAGGATGAAAGTGGATGACAGCTCCGAAGGGGTAACCGGGGATAATGGCGAAGCAGACGCATAGCGGAAAGAGCGGATGCATAGCGGATGAAGCGGATGCATCACGTACGCCTAACGGAAACAAAGGGGAGGCCGCGCGGATGAATATCAGATACAAACCGTTCACTGCGCATGCGGGGGGTATGAATTGCGTCAGCTCCGTGGTTATAAAAGAATGCAACACGCACGCAGTCAGCATACAGCGGAAAGACATTGTTCACTTTTAGAAATGTTTTGTTTACTTAATAAAGTGTTGGTACACACTTTGAAAGAATACGAAGGTTAAGGCATAATAAACAGCATTGTTTACTTTTAGAAATGTTTTGTTTACTTACTAAAGTGTTGGTAACCATAGCAGCATGCGATGGTCCACCAACACAGTCTGGCATGGGATCAGTTGGCCACAGTTTGCTCTTTATATTTTATTATTTTTTATTGATGGGCAAAGAGGGCCCTTTCCACAAGGGATGCTGTACTTTATTATTATTTGGGAAAAAGACTTTTGGGCTTGGGGAAATGCCGGCTTGCAGTGCAACCATACTGGGACTGGATAGTACACCATCCCAGCTGCCACACATATGAACTTTTATTATCAAGAGCAATTTATTCAGTAATCAACACATTTTACATTAAAGCAAAGCTGTTTATTAATTTATCCATTGTAGCAACCCACAATGTACATCTAATAAAAATAAGCAGCTAAAAGTATACAACAACATAGTAATGCAGTGTTCTTTAATGGCACAATCTCTATCTCATCAGTTTTATGCAACAGTCTCAAGGCAGTATCCATTCTAATCATCTATCATCCTCTCTTGCCACTCCACTGATCCAGCTGGGGAGTTGCACCAGTGCCTCAGGAGGTTGCGCAGCTTCTTCCCTTCACGTGAAGCTCTGTTGGAGCCTTGTACATCCACAGTGTCCATCAGGTTACGTCCTTGCCTCCATTCACCAGGCTCCATGTCCCCGTTCCCTTGCTGACGGTCGACAAGTCTGTTCTGCAACACTGGGTGTCGGGTGCGCATGAGATTGTGCAGGATGCAGCAAGCTTCCACGATTCTCCTCACAGTCTCTGGGTCATGCTGCATGGTGGTTAGAAGTATCTGGAACCTGTTGGCCAGGATGCCGAAGGCGTTCTCCACCACCCGTCTTGCCCTGGACAGCCTGTAGTTGAAGATCCTCTCTTCACGGGTGAGGTGTCTTGAACTGTACGGCTTCATGAGGTAGGTTCTGAGGGCGAACGCGTCATCACCAACTATGAAGTAGGGCACATCTTGTGTGTCATTGGGAAGGGGGTCTGGGCCTGGAAACCCCATGATGAGGTTGCGTTCCAGCCCATCCTTGAGGTCACTTGCGTTGTATATCTGGGCATCTGAAGCTGACCCGTTGCCTGAAGCATCGATGTAGATGAACTTGTAGTCAGCATCAACCATGGCAAAGAGGATGATGCTAAAGAAGCCCTTGTAGTTGTAATAGGTGGACCCTGAGTTGGCTGGTGCTTTGCAGGCCACGTGCTTCCCATCTATGGCTCCAACGGTGTGGGGAAAATTCCACCTCAGATACCAATCTTCTGCAAGTTGTCTCCAGCCTTGTTCAGTGGTGGGGCACCCGAGGAGCTCGTGCGCGTATTCTTCAATGATGGCCTGTACAACTTCTCTCACGACATTGCTGATGCTGTTGTGTGGCACCCTCCATGCATACTGCATGTTTCTGTATGTGGTTCCAGAGGCTAGGTGCCGCAGAGTCAGTGCCACCTTCAGTCCAGGGTCCAGGTTGGGACGGAAGTTGATGCTTGGCTTGGTCAACCTGGGTCTCAGACGCTCTACAAGTTCGTCAAACATGGCTGGTGGCATCCTCATGAAGTGATGGAATGCACGAGGGTCTTCATTCCTCAACTCCACCATCAACTGGTTATACAGTCCAAACTCCATTCTTCTCTCGATCCATCCTCGGACCCACACAGCTTTTTGACGTCTTCTTCTTCTCCTTCTCCTTCTGTCTAAAACTTGAGACAGTCTGAACAGGTTGTGGTTCTGCTGTTGAATGAGCGCAGCTATCAGATGGACTCTTTGATCATCCATGGTGGAGAACAAATTATGATGCTGAAGACCAAGACCGAGGGTGATGAGGTCTGTACACCACAGCTGCCCGACCCATACTGAGATCCAGATGATTTTCTCCTCCATTTTATACAAAATATCGGGAGTCCGCAAATTGTCCTTCTACATACTCTGGACATCCTAAATATACGAGATACATCCCAGATACAAACGTTGTGTCTGTTTAGAATACTTTATATACGAGATGCATACGCTTACATCCTTTCTATTTCCGTGCTACTAACAATGTATAGACGTTCCATGTACCTTATCTTTCCTTTCTCTTTCCGTTTTCACCTGCAGCGGATGCGAGTCGCGAGGATCCCCAGAGGATGCAGAGAGGATACAGCGGACGTTTAACGGATGTTTACGAACATAGTACGTTTGCTGTTCGTATGCGTCGCGGAGTTACATCGTACGTTTATCCGTTCTAAAAGTTTTGTGCAGCTCAAAACATTTTGCGCGGATGAAATCACAGTGGACGGATGCTCAATGGATAGAGCGTATGAAACACGAATGCAATGAGTACACAACGGATGCATAACGGTTTCCAACGGATGTCAAGATTTTTTTACGTTTTACATCCTCTTTGCATCCGCAAGTGCACTGAGACCGGGGCTTTAGCAATCTACATTAACTATGACCTACGAAACTCTATTTATAGAAGACACGACCTTGAATCTTCAAGTGTTGAGTATTTGGTTGGAGCTGAAACAATCTTCAAAGACTTCTCTTCTCCTGGGATTCTTGTACAGAAACCCTGCCTCCACCTTCTGTTGGTATGATGAATTCGTAAGCATGATGGACAAAGTGAGTGCTCCTGGAAAAGATATTCTTCTTCTTGGTGACTTTAATATAGACTACCTAAAAATTAACGGTGCATGGAATTCAACTATCCTGCTCTTTGGACTCAAGCAATTGGTTCATACAGCCACTAGGGTCACTCAGTCAACATCGACTCTTATTGATCACATATATACCACCAACATCCATCTGGTACAAAGCACTTGGGTGCCGAGAATGGGCATTAATGATCATTTTCCAATCATCTTCTCCTTGCACGCTAAACTCTTCAAAAGCAAAAAACGCGATCATTCATATATGACCTATAGATCGTTCAAAAACTTTGATGCCAAAACCTTTTGTTCTGACTTCCAAAAGACACCCTTCCATGAAGTCCAATATCACACCGATCCAAACTGTGCACTTCAGCTTTGGTACAACATATTTCTAGGAGTAATTAACTAACACGTTCCGATCAGATGAAAACGCGTGCGTCATCCAACGCTGCCACCATGGTTAACCAAGGAAGTAATGCAAGCAATGTCACTCAGAGATAAACACAGGAAAAGCAATGATTTCGTTGCATACAAAAAACAAAGAAATGCAGTTAAAAGCTTAGTGAGGAAAGCAAAGAAATATTTTCAGAAACTTATAACTGATAACAAAAACATCACCTCAGTATGGAACGCCGTAAATACCTTTACCAAACAAAACGGAGCTAAAGCTCCCTCATCATACCCATCCGATGATGTTAATGACAGCAATAATCACTTCCTCTCTGTGGCTGAAAAGTTATTCCCTCGCGATAGCAACCATAATTTCCAATCTGAAACAGCATATTTCCAAGATTTCTGCCAGGAGAGACTATTGTCTTCATTGGAAATCTGATGTGCAAAAAGATTTCAAGCAATCTCTTTCTACTGTCACTTTGTAGACACGGAAACCTGCAAAATCTTTTTCAGTGCCCACATCGTATCACACATCAATTGCGCATCAACATTGTGGGATACCTGTAGTGATGTTAATTTGAAGAAAGTTAATTCACTATACAGAAGAGCTTCTAAGCTTATGGTCCCAAATAAATCTCTCAGCACTGAAACAAAATGGAAATGCTTGACATTTTGCCTCTCCATAAGCATCTGCAGCTCAATAAGTGTGTGCTTGTGAAAAGGTAAAAGATGGCAGAACACCAGAATATCTAACCAAACTATTTGAGTAGTCATCATTCAGAGGACATGACAAATTTCTCCTGCCTCAGCCTCGCATCGATTTGTTCAAGTCAAGCCTATCTTACTATGGGGCTGCTCTGTGGAATACACTGCCTGATGACATAACATGTATCAAGTCTTTGCCTATGTTCAAAGACAAAATTCGCACTATTCTCAGGCCTATGACATAGTTTTCCACGCTTTCATCTGACGTCTAGACAGTGGAACGGCTAAGTGTGTATCCTACATTATCCATTCTTCACATATGCTTACTTCAGGCCACTCCTGGGTGAACTGTTGGAGGGGTTCCGGCTGATTGGGGGTGGGGGAGTAGGGGAGGGAGTGTACACCAAGAGGCTTTGGCCTACATGTATGTATTTGTTTTTAACATTTGGATGTTTAGAAAATAGTTTTTTATGTATGTCATTGTAGTTACTTCAAGTTCCATATTTAAATTTTGCTTCTCTGGTACAATATCTATCCATTT
>JAWQFJ010006386.1:0-12287 GCA_034096865.1 Theodoxus fluviatilis | reverse complement strand
TTGTCTCGCCACACACGCGCACTCGTGCGCAATAACACACACACACTCGCACAACACACGCACACAAACACGCGAACTCATGCACAGGCATAAATATAAACACACACGCGCGCGCGCATACGCACATAGACACACACACACACACATATACATAACATACACGCGCGCATAGTGTCACCCACACATACACCCACACACACACACACACACACACACACACACACTCGACGTCGTGCACATTCACGGACAAGCAAGCAAGCGCGCGAACAGACATGAACGCAAAAAAAAACCCACACAACCACACATACACATTATCACATACACACGCACAACACGCACGCACGCATGCTCGCGCGCGCGCAAACACACACACACGAACAATCACATTCACACACACACAGGCACATATTCTCTCTCTCTCTCTCTTTCTCTGTCTCTCTGTCTGTCTGTCTCTCTCTCTCTCTCTCTCTCTCTCTCTCTCTCTCTCTCTCACACACACACACACACACACACACAAATTCACAGAAAGAAAGAGAGGGAGGGCGGGGGGGGGGGGGGGGGAGGGGGGAGGGAAGGGGGGGGGGAAGGAGGAGGAGGAAGAGAGAGAGAGAGAGAGAGAGAGAGAGAGAGAGAGAGAGAGAGAGAGAGAGAGAGAGAGACAGACAGAGAGAGACAGAGACAGAGAGATAGACAGCCAGAGAGAGAGAGAGATAGAGAGAGAGAGAGAGAGAGAGAGAGAGAGAGAGAGAGAGAGAGAGAGAGAGAGAGAGAGAGAGACGGGGGTCGTGCTTCCTCCTCCACAGCTGTTGTGCTACTGCAACCCGTCGTCTTGGCTTCAGTACCGGGTCCCAGCCTAGGGGGAAATGGAGGCGGTGAGATCCTTAATTAACACGACACTGGGATCCGCCATTCCGAACCGAACCGCCAGGAAGGTTGGTGTGGTGGCGGCGCTGCTTTGGGCATCCTACTCGTCCCAATTAATGCCGTGTGGAGGTCAACTTCTGTCACTTCGCGACGGCGACGGAGACCGCTCTGCCACTGGCGCCTCTGTGGCCGCCATTTTGGGAGTCGCCTCTCGCTGTTCGCAGAGCCTAAAGAGGTCAATTACCAGAGCGAGGACGACGCGCCTGTTGGTGGTGCGATCAAAGGCAGTGGCTGGACCACCGTAGCCAAGGCATGGTGGTGCCACCCCAGGTGCGTAACCACGCAAGTCTAGGATGCAGCGCTGTCGTATCCACTACCCGTCTTTTCTTTCTGCCTCTCCGTCCGCCTATCCATCTGCTCAATCCTTTGTCGTCTTTCTCTCCATCTAGATGCTTGTTCGTTTGCTTATTATTCCCTGTGCTTTACTCATCTGTCAGCCCATGTTTCTGCCTATCCATTCAGCTGTTACTTCGTCAGTTCTTTAGCCCACAGCTGTCTTTTTCCTACCAACTGCACAACTACTGCATACAAAGGTTTACATGCCGGTACGCCTGCCCGCGTTGCTGTCAATCTACCCACTTTCTTCTGCTCTGCCTGGTTGTGTGTTTCGTTATGTGATTTTTTGCTTCCCTTCCTCCTTCCTCTCTAGTAACCAGAATGGCAATGCTTTCACGCTGAAACGATCTCGTCAGTAGGCATCCAGTTCAGACGTAGAGTTGGCAAAAACGGGATTGACGAAATCGCCTTACTTTCCACAGCAGCAACAAATGGTGATTGGTACCTTTCTGTCAGACGGCGTGACGCTAACCTGTATTTTGACAGCTAGGGAGATTAACTCACAAATCTGTTTTCCTCAGTTATTCGAGAAAGTACAGTCAACGTCCGCCCCAGTCTTGGACAGCAGTTTCAGCCGAAAGGTGATGAACTTTCTCACCTGGTTTCACTACTTGACGCGTTTCGTTCACTCGCTACATACGGACGGACGACATGTTTTGTGGGGTTTGCTAGCAGCTTATTCCTTCTGAAAACACACACACTCACACACACACACACACACGCACGCACGCACGCACAGACACACAAACACACACACACACAGACACACAAACACACACACATACACATACAAACACACACTCACCCATAAACACACAAACAAACAAACACACAAATAAACACACACAAACACAAACACAAACAAACACACATACACAAACAAACACACACAAACACACACTCACACAAACATAAACACACACACACACACACACACACACACACATACAACCAGATACACAAACTTCCCCTCCAACCCCACCACCAGTTTTCCCTACTTTTCGTCCGATGAATCAAAAGGCTCGACACACATTCTTACGCCTCCAACTTGCAGTACTTACATAACGACAGGTCTTTTGCTGCTCAACTTTCTGAGCCCCAGAGTTCCGTCGATAAGAAAGGCGACTTACCCAATCAAACTTACATCTTATATAAGAATTAAATTAGCAAAATATTCTGCAGGCGAAATCACCCGGCAGCCCTGCCTGAGTGAAGTGCGAGGCTTGATGAGTGAAAAGAGGAATGCACAAGGGACCATCGACCTCTAACATGGCACTTGGTCGGGGAACTTCCACCACACGCAAATCGCAGAGGAAGTTCGGGGTCGGTTCTTACATACTTTCAGGCGGCGACTCTCTTTGCCCGTTTCCATCACGTGAGGACTGCGAGTAAGAATTCATCCACTGCGTCTCGCCCATGCGATTTAGTGGGGAAACTGCTCGTAATCTAGCTGTAGTGAATTCGTGGTCAATGGCCTTACATTGTCTACAAAGGCTGTAAACATTCATTCATTCATTCATTCATTCATTCATTCATTCATTCATTCATTCATTCATTCATTCATTCATTCATTCATTCATTCATTCATTCATTCATTCATTCATTCATTCAATAGCCCACTTCCCCCGTTCTCCTATCCTGCCTTCACCCGTGCCCAGGCCTGGCCCTTGCCTCACCTGTGCCTCCGCGGAGCAGTCAGATGCCCTAGATGATGCAGGACACTGCGCAATTAAGGTGATACTTCCTGATTGCACTAGTTGCAGCCGACTTCGCCTTGGGCAAATCGGTCTAACCCTACCGCTCTCATACATATCGGATTAGCCTAGAGAGAGAGAGAGAGAGAGAGAGAGAGAGAGAGAGAGAGAGAGAGAGACAGACAGACAGACAGACAGACAGACAGACAGACAGACAGACAGACAGTCAGAGGCAGGCAGGCAGGCAGGCAGGCAGGCAGGCAGACAGATACAGAGACAGAGACAGATACAGAGACAGATACAGAGACAGATACAGAGACAGAGAGACAGAGAGAGATAGATAGAGAGAGAGAGACAGAGAGAGAGAGAGAGAGACAGAGAGAGAGAGAGAGAGAGAGATAGAGAGAGAGAGAGAGAGAGAGAGAGAGAGAGAGAGAGAGAGAGAGAGAGAGAGAGAGAGAGAGAGAGACAGAGAGAGAGAGAGAGAGAGACAGAGAGAGAGACAGATAGAGGGGGGGAGAGAGAGAGACAGAGAGAGAGAGAGAGAGAGAGACAGACAGAGAGAGAGAGACAGACACAGAGTGGAGATCTTACTCTGGGCACCGTGATTGAAGCCACTGCGACGGCTTCCTGCTCCAACCTGGAGAGAGCAATAAAAGTCGGGGCAGGCAGGATTTCCTGCCGATAGGGCGCAGTCGCTGAGGCTGCTTTCCATTTTATGTTTTAAGGGATCGAAGTGGGGATGGCACACAGGGGATTAGAAAGAAACGCGGAAGGCGCTGGGAAAAAATAGCATCCCGAGTCGCACGAGAATTGCGAGTAAATCGTGACTTTGATATCCTTTGATAGCAATTACGAGCTCTTGGCCCGAGAAACGAGAGGTCAGTCTGATATGCAGCCAATCATACACGAGCCATCGTCCACCCCCCTCCACGTGGTCCGTGAGGATTGGCTGCTTAGTGGACGTATATTTCGCTGCTTTTAAATGCCGTCTTTCCCTGCTTCAACATCTCCGTGCCGTAATGACCTGTCTGGTCCAAGCTCGTCCGAAAAAAGAACCAGTTGCTGGGACCTCTCTTGTGGACTCGATTTATTTTTGGCTTATCTCCTGCAGCTTCCGGAGACGAGAGAAGGTGTCCGTCCTTCCCTCTGCTTCTCTCCCCACCTCTCCCTGACTGACAGAGATTTTTCGGCCAATTTGTTATTTTCGTGTTCATTGTACTTTGCGGCAGTTTACCTGCTCTCCTTATCGGCACTCCTTTCCCCACCTAGAAAGATCAATAAGAAGAGTAAAGAAACTCGAATTCAACTTTGAGTCTATGAGCAGTGGGTCAGGTCGTCCGACGATAAAAAGTGCGTTACAGAAGAGGGATGGAGGACAACGAGATTTGCGATTGCGGTGAACGCAGGCCGGAAAGACCAGGTCGCGCCTGTAGCCAGTGATAGTTCGGTCCCAGTGATTTACCCTCCCTGTGCTGGCTGGACTCCGGTGCAAAGCCATTACTTCTTGCCGTTCCGATGAAAATGCCTCCAAGCAGTTGACGTTTTTGTCCTCGCTGATGGTTAATAGCATCTCGACGTTTCAAAACGCTGTCATGAGCCAATTATGTTCACTTCATCGATTTACGACATCCTTGCGCACTCGGCATGTCAATCTGTTCCTCTCTTTCTTTGGCGTTGTGGAGAGTGCAGTTGAGCAAGGGAAAGCAAGTTTATAAGCGCGTGAGTGTGCAAATGCATGTGTGTACGCGTATATATCTGTACATAACTATTAGCGTGCGAGCGTGCAACTGCGCTCATGTGTTCGTGCATCAGTTTGCGTATGCATACATTTCCTGTGCTGCTACTTCTGCCTGCACGCGCGTGTCTTCCGCTGTGTCCTTTTTATAAGTTTTCAATCGGTGTCTTCGATTTCGTCTGCACAGTAACAGCACTGAGTGACAGCACAAGAAAATGATATGAACTGACAAGGGCATTAGAGTGTTCCACACGGTACGTTATTCACGAGAGCATCTTGACATGAAGACGCGGTATAAAAAACATGTCTGGAAATTTAAAAAATGGAGTCAGGCGAGATCCTGAAGAACCCCGAGTGCTGTCGTCAAACATTCCCTAAAAGCATGGGCACTTTCCTCTTTTTCATCCGTACCACCAGAAGCAGGCCTCGCCAGAAAGTCGCCATTTTATCCACTCGCTCGACAAGAGGGAACAGAGGAAGAGAGAAAGGTCTGTGGATTTTTTTCCTACAGGAGGAACAAAATCAAACATATTCTGAGAGCAGCCTTGGGAGAAAATAGCCCAGCTCTGGCCGCGATTTGAGAGCTTTCTACAAGTCCTCGCCGGAGCGTCCATTTTCCTCCATCAATGAGCCCAAGCCTGCAGGCCTGCCCTACTATTAGCGTTGTCGTGTACTGGCTTCTCCACTGCAGCTACAGGGACTCACACGCTTTCATACTCAGGCGCATGCATGCACGCATGAAAAAGCTCGCAAACATGCGCAGACACGCATCCTCGCATGAAAAAGCACGCAAACATGCGCAGACACTCATCCACACATAAAATCGAACATACACGCACACATACACAGAAGCGCGCACGCACGCATAAAACAAACACACGCACACACACACACACACACACACACACACACACACACACAAGCAACACACAAGCAACACACACACACACACACACATACACACACATAGAAAACCAGACATAGACACACAAAACAACATACACTCACACACACACACTATACATGAACAAACACATAAACACACACATCCAATGTCCCGCCAATGAAAAGCCCGAGAGCACTGAGGTATTACCAGAACTTATCTTCCAATGGACGGAAGGGCATTTGCGCAGTCTTGCATGAACCATCGCTTCTTTAGAAAGAAAAAACAAACATCGGTGCATCATTGCAGACAAATGGCAGCGTTTTCAACTACAACGCCGCAAGCCGTGGCAACAGTGCGCGGGTGCCCCCAAAAGGGTCCTTCTTCCCAGCACTAGTTACAGCTCCCATTAGCACAAAGACCATTTTCAACGCAGCCCCGTAGCCATTCCCTTGCGGCATCTTGACTTCCCACTTGCAGATGCGTCGTGGCTGCTGACGTGCAGGGAGGAGGGGCGCGTCAGTTACAGTGAACTCGGCACACACTGGGCCTCTATGCAAGACCTCGCCATCTGACACTATCGGGCTGGAACGCCAGAGGGAGATGCCAGCGCCCACAGAGCGGGGCGTCTGCAAGCATGGAGAGGTCCAGTACAAGAGGACGGGAGGGCGGCACTGCCAGATGCAAAGACGCTGTTTTTCCTGCCTGGCCGTTCCAGCTGAGGGTTTCCACAGGGGTGTGAAGGGAGGGACTGGGAGGAAAGCAATGTGTTTTTCGGAATGATGGAAAGAGCGTGAGCTGCTAGAGTGGTCGCGCTGAACTCATGGTGCTGTTTGTCGTCTTGCCAAAGTCATGCATCAATCTTGGAAGCGAAAATTCTGCACCGCTTCCTTCCCCACCCTCAAAAATGCACTGGGTTAGTGAGGCTTAGCACGATACTGTGACCACTTTTCAAAGAAGATATCATGAGATCTTTATTTAAAAATTATCAGGATTGTCTGTTTTTCACATTTCCCCATTTAGTTGCCAAAAGCATTTTTCCATAAAGCAATCCATCATTATTTCTTGTGCGAGGGTCACATGTGGTCGCACAAATATAGGACTTGGCGTGGATAACGTCGTTGGGCTTCTTTCCTTCCTCGAGACCACGACGCGGTACCCGACGCAAACAAACATGTTGACAGGAGCGGCTTTCCATTGGTGGAGAGGGGAGTGCGGCTTAGACGGCTCTCGTCTTCCTCTTCAGGCTCCGTCTCCACGTGCAGCACGACAGGACAAGGGCTCTCAGACCTTGCATAGTCCATTTTCTGGCAGACAAGGGGACCACGCACCGATTTCTACTGCAGCGAAGGGTTTGAAACGAGGGCTTTTTCCCCCCTCGAGTTGGGTAACGGGCGTGGCAAGGCAATCGGAAACCCGTCCGCTTCTGGCGGCAGTTTCCGCTGTATGGCATCCTCCTTCTCCCCCTGCCTCCGACATCAATCCTCCATGGAGACGTCGACTTTTTACTTCCAGGCAGTCCAAGAGGCGAAAAAGCAAGGCACAGTCTCCGTGCCAGGCTTCTGGCCATCAGGCGGCACGAGGCAACAGCGGCATCGCTTTGTTCTTGCAGGGGATGTATGGCAAGATGTAGCCCTGGTTTTTGCCAGGGTCCAACATAAAGAAATAAAAGAGGATATTGAGGAACCCCAGGCAAGAAGGAAAGTTTGTCGGAGACTTGATGTGAGATAGGCTGGATTAGAGATGTGTAATATGGCATGGTTGTGGCTACGGGCGCTTCTTTTATTGCCCGGTGAATGCAACAAGTTGGGTCCGCAAATACCAGGTCATATTCTCAGCCCCAAATGTAGACGGGTTTTCTTTTATTACAGTATCTAGAATCTCTTCAGAAAGAAGACAGAACTAGAAGAGTATGGCATTGACGGCATTAACGGCAGTTTTCTCCAGGCCATAAGGCGAGATTGAAGAACACGAGTTCCTGTTTCCACAGACAAAAATTGGATGTAGGCACCAAAAGAAACAGACCATCCGAGACCGCTACATACTTGCCGATCTAATCAAACTTGGTCGTGCCTGCAGGCAATAGAGCGCTGATCCTGATTTTGTCAACAATCGCTGTTCCCTGTAGCATCGGTCAATTCCAGTCCTGCCGTTTATTGAGGCAGTTAAAGGCGACATTACACGGGTGTGCGGTCAGCCTTTCAGGCAATCACACACATCAGTGACAGTCGCCGTTTTTCCATCAGCGCAGGCAATCACCCGTGGTAAGCGCGCTGATCTGCCTGCTGGGGGCAGGCGATGGTGACGAAGACACACAACTCAGGCAGCCACCCCAGTATGCACAGGGGTAGACTGGCTGGGCAACTGGGGTGGCGGGGGGAGGGGGGAGTCAGAAAATCATTTTTGAAGCCAATAACCAACTGCCTCGCAAACATTTATGACAGATGACGGTTTTCGCCTGTCACCAGAGGGAACTATTATTTGCACCGGAGATGATACGCTCTGCAGAAGTCGTGTTACCAGTTTCAGTCGTTGGGTGAAACCTGGCTCCTGATTTCTATTTCCAGACGTGTGATTGAGGACGGACGCCAATGGGCTCCAGTAGCGGCTTCCGGGTGGGACAGCAAGTGGTAGTCACGAGGACCGAGTTAAGGGAGGAAAAACGTTAAAAGTCGATCGAGAAACGGAAGGAAGAGATGCAGTTGTTGGGAATGTCGAGAAGGGGGAAGAAGAAAGAGGAGGAGGAGAAGGAGGAGAAGGAGGAGGAGGAGGAGGAGGAGGAGGAGGAGGAGGAGGAGGAGGAGGAGGAGGAGGAGGGGGAGGGGTAGGGGAAGGGGGAGGGGGATGGGGAGGAGGAGGAGGAGAAGGAGGAGGAGGAGCTGGAGGAGGAGGAGGAGGAGGAGGAGGAGATGCAAGGTTTATGCTTTCGGTAGTGCGAGAAAACAAACCATCTATGTGTAAATCTCATAAGCGACGGAGAGAGAGAGAGAGAGAGAGAGAGAGAGAGAGAGAGAGAGAGAGAGAGAGAGAGAGAGATTGGTTGATTGACTGATTGTTTATTTTCAGCCGACGACCCACCAGTATATAAATCACTTATATATACACAAATTCAAAACAATGTCACAGCAGA
This sequence comes from Theodoxus fluviatilis, assembly GCA_034096865.1. Lineage (NCBI taxonomy): Eukaryota > Metazoa > Mollusca > Gastropoda > Cycloneritida > Neritidae > Theodoxus > Theodoxus fluviatilis. The sequence continues at coordinate 3,582 of JAWQFJ010006386.1, read as the reverse complement.
GTACTAAAGCTTACAACTTACGGTTAAATCGACATGTCAGTCTCTGCTACGATTTCATGGTTGTTTAAGATCAGAGTGTAATATGTACATCAGAATAAAATTGGTTTAATCAGGGCACTCATCATGATTTCTAATCCTGACTGTCTAGTGCCATTTCTTGCATTTTCTGCGAGCGTCGTTGAAGGGCATAAAAATGTACATGGAAATGTCCCGAGTCTCTTTTACCTCTTTTCCACTTATCAAACGAAAGATATCTGTACAAACCGTATCCTGTAAATATCGCACTAAATATTTTTGTCTAATGTCGCTGTACACAAAACAATACAACAGAAAATGTACCTCATTCTCAGTTTCGTTGCATTAATTTTCAGGTCATTGCATCCCCTAGCGAAAACGAATAAAAGCTTCACGAAATTTCTTTATGTTTATGAAGGATAAATATTGTTCACATTCAAAAGAAATTTTTTAAGTCCTATAAAAAGCAAAGCTATGGCTGGTACCAAGATTCGAGGTCCATTCCTGCAAAAAGCAATCCAGTCTTTGTTTAAGACATCTTAAGAAACCTTTCTCGTTCAAGGTGCTACCACTATTCCAAATGTATGCAAACCAAGATATGACAAGCATCTTTCGATTAGTTTTACCCAGTTCAACCCTTCTGGCATGTTAGAACACAATAGCATGAGGTAAGCTTGCTTGGGAAGTCTACTGTCCGGCATTTTGCAAAGCATGAACCAGTATTTCACTGCATGAAGTATGGTGGTAATAAACACAGGATACCTGCCCAGGTCACCATAGCACACGCTGCTGGGGGATTTTAAATCGACATTCAAAAAACGTTTACATGCAAACAAGTGCGTCTTTTCGACATTGTTTGTTTTGGCCAATCCCCACAGCTGAGAACCATACAGCAATGCCGGTAGCACCTGGGCGTCAAACAGTCTAAAAAACAATGTGGTACTCTGGGAGTGTAAATTCCTCACATTTCTTAACAGATGTAGAATTTTCTGTTTTGCTCTAATGACCTGATTATTGGGGGCCATGGACAAGGACAGTTTTGTGGTGAAAACAAACCCGAGGTATTTAAACCTGTTCACCACTTTCAAACTTTTACCATTTATGGTCCATTGTTCACCTCTACCCAAAAATCCTCCTTTTCTAAACACCATCACCTTTGTTTTTTCACCGTTAACAGTGAGACCGAGGCGACTGGACGCAGTGCTCAGACTGTCCAGTTGGCGCTGTAGACCCACTGGAGTGGTCGATAATAGTGGAACGTCATCCGCAAAGAGTAGAGAAAACAGTTCTTCCTTTCCTGGCAACAGCTGCACCCCATGGCGCCCATTGCTTCGTATGCAATCCGCCACGTATGTGATGTATAGGCAGAAAATTATCGGTGACTCTACTGACCCCTGCTTTACGCCGACCGGGCAGTCAAAGGAGCCTGACAGGCTATTTCCCCAACGTACACTGGCCTCTACATGCGAATACACAGCTTTCAGCATGTTTACAAATTTGGTGGAGAGGCCTAGCTTTGTTAAAACTCTCCACAAGCACGAACGGTTAACAGAATCAAAGGCCTTCTCGAAATCGACGAAGGCAGCATAAAGTTTGCCACGACCTTCACCATAAACATTTTTCACAACTATTGAATACAAAGTGAATATATGGTCAATAGTGGAATGATCAGTACGAAAACCGGCTTGCTCGAAACTAAATTTGTTTTCTTCCTCTGCCCAAAAACGTAAGCGATTTGTCAGGATGGACATAAAAAGTTTACTAGTATTGCTCAGTAAAGAAATGCCTCTGTAGTTTTTCGGGATCAATCTATCACCAGACTTGAAGATGGGTACAATAAGGGCGTGACACCAACTTCGAGGGAAATACTGCTTTTCATACATTGTGGAGAACAGCCTAGCCAGAAATGGAGTTAAAAGGTTGCCCGCCAGTTTCAAGTAATCTCCAGGGATGTCATCTAATCCTGGAGCTTTGCCTGTACTCATTCTAGCGAGGGCAAACCGGACATCATCTTCCGTAATGGGAGCGTCCAGTTCACAGTGCGAAATACGTGTGCTGTCCTCGGGCATTTCAACAAAACTGCGTTTTTGGCTAAATAAACTTTTTTAATGACTGTGCCATGTTTGGATGTCTATTTGAGGGTGTTTCACTCTTTGGCCAGCAACTCTCCTTACAAGGGGCTAGAAATGAGAAGTGTTATTGACGCTTTTGACGAGAGTTTCGCACAATGCTCTATAGTGTTCTTGTTTCTTCTGTCTTAATAAATTCTTGTAGTCACTTCTCAATTGCACGTATAGATCCTTGCAACGCTTATCGCCCCCTTTTCTAAGTTGACTAAGCGCCTCCTTCACCTTTCTCTTAGAATGACTGCACTCCAAGTCAAACCATCTTGCCCCGTTGCAGCTTGCCGATGTCTGTAGAGAAACTGTGCGATACATACAGCTCGCGTTAGACAGCAAGGTGTGCACAAACATGTCAAGAGCAGAATCAATGTTTGTTTCTATCATCTCTGTGGCTATGGTCAAACTGGCTACGAAGTCAGGACTCGCAATATTTGTTTTCACGTCTTGGATTTTGTCTGATTCTCACATGAATTTGCGCACAGTTTCTTTTCTATTAGACCGTTTGGTTTTGGTGTGCTTGTCTACACCAATTCTAATTTCCAGTGGCATGTGGCTTGACTGAATTTCGTTCCCTACTTGAAATCTTAGGGGAAAAACACAGTTGTTCATTTTGAGCAGACAATAGTCTATAACGCTGTCTCCCTGTTGAGAAAGATAGGTCAGACGTCCCATCCTATCGTCTGTCACGCTTCCATTTAAAATACACAAATGGTAGACCTTGCATACATGGATAAGAATTTCGCCAAACTGATTCTTGTAGGAATCTTGGGACTTACGCGTGTTGATAACTTCGTGGCATAAACACTCGTCAGGAGAGGAAACACTGAACAAATCATCTTCCTCTTCCTCTGAATCCAAGTGCAGATTCCAATTACCAGTCCTGGCATTCAAGTCTCCACAAAATAAAAGTGAAGCATTTGAATACGTTGCCTGCAGGCGAAATAGTTCGTCCTCTAAAAAGGAGATGTTGCATTTCACATCACAGTCTCTATAGTAAGGGAAATCTATTGGCGGAATGTATACACATATGACAATAAGGTCGGTTGTGAGGCACGGTAATCTGAATTTGAGGATGACCATATTGTCATTTTCACACGATCTCGGACACTATACAAGTCGAGGATTTCCTTACGAGAACAACAACACCACCTGATCTACGGCCCCGAAAGGAGAGCTTCAGTGCTGGGGAGTGGAAAACAAAACAATCGTCAAAATGCACACTAAAATCAAAGTCCTTAGCTGTGAACGATTCAAGCAGACAACAAACATCGAAGGATGCCAAGTAGTCCAAGAATCCAGGTTCACAGGTCTTTGAGGACAAACCTTCAATATTCCAACATACAATGTTCAAATGATGCACATTTGCCCTCTGGTTAAAACGTTTTGGGGTCTGATTCCCATTAAGCATTCGGATATCTGCAGAGCGTGGCGTCTGGATGGGTCG